>UELV01132126.1:0-10213 GCA_900490015.1 Megastigmus stigmatizans | reverse complement strand
TATATATATATATATATATATATACGTTATACTGTTGCTCCGCTGTTTTAGCGCCGCAGTAAATTATCCACGATATCATGCACTTAGTTATATACCATTCATTAATTCTGCGGCTGCGAAAAGGCGATATACACTGTGCTTCTCGCGCCGTGGCGTTGCGTCGATTCCCTTGTGCATCGCGACAAATGACGCTGCGCTCTATTAGATGCACTTAAACGATATTACATAAGCTCGAGGCAAGAGATACTTCGTGCTGTTGGTGAAAGAAAATTGCTTTTTAACGGCCTTTGATGATTTTTTCTATTATTCATGATATATATAATGAAATTATTGTAATATGATCGTATCCCGATAAATATATATACGGTATTTCCAATTCGATGCTGATTTTGATCTAGGAAGTAGAATATAAATGTAACTGCCACATTTAATAGTTCAAATACGATTGTAAATAATATTATTTTTTAAAGGCAAAGTAACTGTAAAATATTTTTTTTAAGTCCTTATATGTTTACAAAAGTTATATTTTACTACTGTTGAGGAATTCACAGTAATACCTTCACTTACCCTATTATGATTAAAAAGATTATTTAAGACGTATCATCGGATCGATTAAAAAGATTGTATTTAAATTTAACGAGTGGAAAAGGTTTCATTTAACGAAAACATTCTTTTTTCCATCTGATTCGTAATCGTAATTTAGATTGATTGAATGAGTTTCAAAATTACATTTTCATATATGTTTATATGAAATTTTACTGTA
The DNA here is from genome assembly GCA_900490015.1 of Megastigmus stigmatizans. Lineage (NCBI taxonomy): Eukaryota > Metazoa > Arthropoda > Insecta > Hymenoptera > Megastigmidae > Megastigmus > Megastigmus stigmatizans. Next base: position 9,450 of record UELV01132126.1, on the reverse strand, counting down.
ACGGCTAACAACTTAAAATTGGAAGAAAAAGAAATATATTTGCGAGATAGAAACTTTTCCATTCGCAAATTTTAAATAGAACATTTTTTCGTCAAGCTGCCGATCCGCTAAAAATGTTAGTACAATATTTAGAAAATTTTCAATCTACAAATGATATACTATATTTATGTATGCAACTAAACTCAAGTTATCTTCTGCACTTCGTCATTACAAATTATTTAAAGAGATATAAAGAACATAAATGTACATGTTATTCCGCTACTTAAAATTGCACAGTACACAAAAAAGACGCCAGCCAAATCATGTATACATACACACATCACTCCCGAAAAAAAGGATAAAAAGTCAAAAGTAGATGAAGTATATACACAAATATCCTGTTCACGAAAAGCAGAGAGGAACCCGAATGCTCGCTTACAACTCGGTATAAAGAACGGAGACTCGATAAGCAGCTGCCATAAAGCTATGTAAATGCATAATATATAATCTTATACTATGCCACAGCTCCGAAAACTCATGGGGTTATTGATATACCTAGGCTTCTTCATAACACGCGACCCCGCGGAAACATCATCCCCGGCGTCGTGCGCACGCGGTTACGTCCTGGCATAGATCCGCTGCAGACACATCAGCTGGTTCTTTATTAAACTTTGTTATCTGCGCTTGACGTGAACGCGATTGTTCCGTATAGCAGTGTACACACACACACACACACACACACACACACACACTGGCTCCAGAAGGATAGAGAACCGAGAGAGAAGACAAAGTAGGTTCGAATCACGAGTTCTCGACTCGTTACTTCGCACCCCTTTTTTTTTTCACTCCTGCTCTTCTGCATAGCTTTCGCGTTTTCGCACGATGAGCCCGCGTTTAGGTGCGACAATTCCGCGGGCCTGCTGCTGCTGAGTTGATGCTGCGCAAGGGTGGCTAGGAGGGGGATGTTTGTTACTACTGTAAAGGTGCTTCCTCGGGGCAGCTTCGCTCGTCGGGGAAACGTCTCGCTGTAGCCCGCGCGCTTGTTCGAGTGTCGCCTGCACAGTTTGGCTTTCACAGATGGGGTGTATACACTACGCGGAATATTTAATGACTTCTTAGTGCCGAGACCTTCCGCCTTGACACTTCAATTCGTTCGAGTGTCTCTCTCTCTCTCTCTCTCTCGCTGTCTCTCTCTCTCTCTCTCTCGCACACGCGCGCTCTTTTGTCAACGCTCTACGTAATTACTCGCTGCGCCTTCAATGGCCTTTGTTATCGCGCTGTTTATTACTGCGCAAGGCGAATCATTACATTTTCCGCAGTGAATAATTTATTACGTTTACAGTAAAGGGATGGGAAAAACGCGTTGCTATCAGTCTGTATGCCAAGTTCAATCATTTCATACTTCAAACGTATATACCCTGCTGCTGTAAGAAAGACTAGGTATCTGTGCCTTTGAGAACAAAAAAATTACCTTTCAATGTTCAATAATGGTAGTTGTTAATCTTTGAAAATTGAAAATCTCTTAATCGTCGTGTATATTTTTTTTATAATATATAAACGAACTTGTTGTATAAGTATGTCTTGATTTATTAAAAAGTAATGTAATTACGATGTTATTATTTTTCGTATTCATAATACGAGACTATACTGTTAATTCTGTACAGTACAGAAATTAAATAGATTAAATGTGAAATCGGCAAAGTAACGAATTGCCTTGCTTTGAAAACTGTGCGAAAGTGTGTACTTTGTTAATTTTAGTTCTTTGAACGAAGCCCGCTGCTTTAACTTTGAAGTTCGACTCTCAAAAGCCGTCATTAGTCTTTTGACTTGTAAATATTGTGCTTCGGCAAAGTTCCTTGTTATATACGCATCTAACGAAATAATGCATTTCAATTGTTGCTATGCAGAAAACATGACATTAATTCTAGTCGTTCCCCTTTAATAAGATCAAAACATTAAATTCCCTCGGTATCACTGGCAGTTTCCTCGAGCTTTAGTTGCTACTCCATGTAATTTCTAAAATATCAAAGCATATTACATATAGCTTTATGAGTTGCGCTTTAAAATTGTCTAACCCTGTTTCTAGCTTGTACGAGCTAAATTCCGGTGTAAATTATTTCGAGGGAAAAAGTTTTCAGAAACTGCAATGCTTACTCGACCTATTTACCAAAGTTATCATGTTTGCTGAAAAGGAACCTAACTTTTTCGTTAACTAACGAAAACTAAGTGCGCGCTTTCACGTGTTTTTCCCGTATTCCAGGGTTTACGGTCAGTTTGTACAGTTTTTAAGCTAGCGGTGTATTATAAAAATATTATTAGCTTTCACATATAACGATAGAAATAGATGACCCATTCACACTCCCGTTTTCATCGTCTTGTTTTTTCTCTTTCAATATTTTTATCCAAAACCGCATTTGTAGAGAACGAAATTAAATTAGAACCTGGGCAGTTTTATATTAGAAGTACAACCGCGATGAAAGCAGAGAATATTTGACATTTGTTCCAATGCATTAGCACCGTAGTCTCGACTACGTCCTTAGTTATCTTAGTAGTAGAGCTCACCGTCGAGTCAGCCAACAATATTCTAGCGCCGCGCGATACAGCCGTAGTATTACCGGTACACGGAATCGAATCTCAAATGGACAGGCGGTCGTACACCGGGATGGGAGCTGAAGATTCGGAAAATTCGATCGTCAGACGGCTCGTCGCCATTGCCGCCGCCGCCGCGCGCGATCGTGAATAATGTGTGCTGCTCGATGGTTCGTCTAATGCGTATTCATGATAGGTCGTTGATTATTCAGGCGCCGTGTGTTACGCCAGACAAGCACAGCCAACGAGGGACAGAGAGACATCACAGAGATACTGAGAGAGAGAGGGAGAGAGGAAGAGTTCCAATTTCAGAGTTACACAGTGGATGAGTCTTCCGTCCTCGCTGCAACTTTTGCCGAGCCGCGAAAAGGAGGAAAAAGCGCGCGCTATTATATAAAATAAAAGGACCGAGTTGAAAGAGACGAAGGTTTGATGTATAAAGCAGCCATGTACGAGAATGTATTGTTGTATTTTAAGCCGGATGTCCTTATCCGGGACAAATGCGGATAAAATTCTTACCAACGAGTCTGACCATGTATTTGGTTTCACAAAGCTACTTTCCGCTGAATAACTACCTATTGCAAAAATGAATATTATATTGTCATTATTATTCTGAACATCAGGGATTATGAAGTGGACAATATCAAATATTGCAATTCTTGCATTAAATCTTCATTTTCTATTGTTTATTATGGGTATCAATTATTCATGTTAAAATATATTAATAATTACTATAAATATATATGAGCTGTTAATAATGCGCATATACGTACATTCGAGATAAAACATTGACAACCATGATATAACAATTATTCAATCAAACAGATAAAATATATAACAACATAAATCTTAATATCTATAGTTATAAAGAAATATATAACATTCTACTATCTAAGCGTTTCCTATTCTAACTCAACCGAAATTGTACGCCGAAAAGTATAAAGAAGAGCAAAGAAAAGCGAAAATAGAGAAAGAAAATATATATATTAAAATATATATATATATATATAAGTAGAAAATTGAATACACGTATATAGATGAAAAAAGTTCTAGTTCGGCAAAGAAAAAAGGCTAGTACAAAATTTGGATACAGATGTTGACGGCGGACAAGTGGTACTGGTGCAGAAATAGAGCAGGAAAGACAAAATAGATTCGAGTAGCTGAGAAAGAGTCGAGGGAAAAAAAGTGCAGCCACAAGCGCATGCGAAATATTATCGAGATATGCCGCGCGGGTGCCGCGAACATATAATTGGAATTTCAATTAAATCAACCGGAACGAGGAGGCAGTCCGTGACCTATAGGTCGCTTATATCTACAATCTGCACACGTATATATATATATATATATATATATATAGAGTGGAAGAAGGGACGAAGAGGCGGGTGACGATCTGAATTCGTAAATCGAGTATGCAGCGATGCTGAGAATAATGAACCGCGTTAAATCACCAGGGACGATAACTTGATCCGCGAAACTCGTCAGCTGCGGATGGTGTCAGTGGCCGAGCCGTGTGAACGTCTATGAAGGATCTTCGTATAGTTCAACGTTCGCGGTAGCGGCTCACCGCATCTCCCCCGTCGCGCTCATCCTGCAGTTTCGGACTCCGAGAGGATTTTCACTGAATGAGCTTCGATATTTTCCCTCTCTCCCCCGCCTCCTCCTCCACCACCACCCCTCCATCGACATCCGCAACGCACCACGGGCTTGATCGAATAACTTTCCAACTTTGATGAAATAAACTCGGCGAGCTTTTGCTTTTAGCTCTGTGGCCCACCTCCCTCCCTACCCCTTCCTCTCCGCCTTCCATGCCAAAACTTTTTTTGATCGACGTTTATTTAATTAAATTTTGACAAATGAAGATTCTAATTATTGCTGGTGTGTATTAAATCGTCTCCATGCGAAGAGACATGGACAAAGTTAGAGTGAGATGACGAGGGTGACGAGAGTTTTTATTTACATCTACCTATATACTTATTTTCGGCAAGAGCTTTGTCCAATTGATTTTCTCGAGGTATCTAGCCTGAAAATCATTATGACTTTAAAAAATCGCTTAAATTAGTTGTCTGACTGATCATTTTAAGAATTACAGTTTTTGGATTAATTTGTTAAATAAAAACAGTGTGTACAGTCCTGCATTCTGTATACTGCATATAGATGTGAGCGTAAACTTGCAAGAGAATTTGGATGCTCGCTACTCTTCATCAACGATTCATTGGTCAGAGCCGAGTAAGACATTATCGGAACAGCAGCATTTGCAACTACAATACTGTGCGACTATAGTTTAAAGCAGAGCAAGTTAGATACTCTCTCGCTATTGACCAGAATCATAAAATTTTGTAATTTACTTAAATTCGAGCATCGCGGAGGTCTGACAAATCTTGAATGTGTGTATGTGTGTGTGACTCTATAGACATTCGAATAACGAGCATATAAAGGCAAATGTCGTAAAAAAGTTCAAGTGTATTATACTACTATGTGGACTATTGAGGAATTGTCCTATGATTGTAATAATGAACATTTCAACGAAACTAAAATTAATTGACAAAATTTATGAGTCATCAAGAATGTTCCTCTGTTTAAATGATATTGTCAACTTAAAAATTTAATTAAAAATTTGAAAACTCACAGTTGAGGGTAAGCGTATGTGTAAAATATAGAACTCCGACACCCTCTTAAATATGTCAAATTATATTACCGGGTCCCTACTAACGCTCGGAAATGCATATTAGAATTTGTAATTCTCTCGACATAGCGAGTTGAACGATTATGACTTTGTAAAACATAATTTAAAAGTATTTCATCAAAACTATCAAAATAATATAAATGCTATCATTAATACACAAAATTATTGATTTCATTGCGATGAGTTCCTCTTTTAATTAAAATCATGAAATATACGTTGTCGTAGATTAAGGAAGTTCTACCCTAGCAACAAAATTGTTTAATCGCATCAAAATGGAAATTCACCTCTTAGATTCAATCCTCGAACAATTCTGTAGAGTCTGAAATGTTTTGAGTCGTAATCTAGCGTATCGAATCGGGGACTTGAATTCTCAAACGTCTTGCGCAACGGTTAAGATCTATATAAATGCCAATAGAGTCCATTGCGGCAGGCAATTTCTGGCAGAGGACTTTGCAACGAGTGCGAGAAAAACTCGAGCTCTCGGAGAACAAGAGGCTCATTGGTTTATATAAGCGTATCGTCGGCAATGTTTGATCAAGCGTACGCGATTTAGATCGAGAGCTAGTTCCGACGACTCGAATCGAACGTCGTAAAGTATGTGTGCGAAGCGTCCTGGCCCGTTATCCCAAATAAGAATTGTACGAGTTCAACCAGAATACTTTAAAGCGCTATCAAAGGAATTTCATTTTTTCTTTTTTAAACATTGTTGAAAACTTAATAGTAAAACTCGGATAAAGAATCGGAAAAATTCAAAGAATGCAAGGAATCCGAATATTCCGAAGAATCTGAAGAAATTGAAGATCCGGAGATTGCTAGAGTATTTCATCAACAACAATTACTGGAGCGTAATAGTATATAATTATTGCCAGAAATTTCAGAATAAAAAAATTAATTTAATCAACTGATCTTCTGCACTGTGAAGACCTTGCATGGATTACTTGAAATATTCTTTTATACACGCAAAGGATCGATTATACAACCCTGAACTGGACCAATCCATCTTTATGTAGTTACATATATTTTCTAGAATTTAGTTTTTCGAAATAATCGTTAGAAACTTGATTACTTGATTAAACTTCAAAAAAATTCATTTGTAAATAATGCATATGTACAATGTATTAAAGCAATTATATAATCGTGATTTACAGACAGACATTGAAAAATTGTAATTAGGAATGGTCCAGCAAATCTTATTCAAAATGACATCGTACAGCGACCCACAAGAAAAGACTCACCAGCTGAAGAGAAGAATCGTTTCAAGCACAGAAAGCAAACAAACATCCGACATTTAAAATTTGCTCTTCGATATCTGGCTTACGCTTTCTGCCCCCCCCTCCCTCCGCCACTCTCTCTCTCTCTCTCTTGCTCTCACCCGCTTTCACACAGGATATATAGATAAAGTGCAGCAGTGCGCACGAGATATCGCGAATTAGGTCATACATCATGCATGCACGCGATTAGGGCAGCGGCGCGTGCGCGTCGGACAATCGCATAGCCGGTCGTGCGAGAGCGAAAGCTCACGCACACACTCGCCTCTTCTCTCTCTCTCTCTCTCTCTATCTCTCTCTCTCTCTCCCTCTCTGCAGTCGCTCTCTCACTATCGAATATACACATATCTATAGCTGCTTGTAGAGAGAGAGAGAGAGAGAGAGAGAGAGAGAGAGAGAGAGAGAGAAGGGGAAGGCGCGCATCAGAGAGGATTGTATATAGTGAGGACGAACGTGTTCAAATTGAAGTTGCACTTGAGTCCAACACGCGGAAAGCTCGCGCATATTGGCAGAACGCGGTATTGCAGTGTGTGCGAATGGAGAATGACTTGGGTAATTAAAACGCCTCGACGATCAATGGTTATAGTGCGCCCGGAGAATATAAACGCGGAGAGAGAGAGAGAGAGAGAGAGAGAGAGAGAGAGAGAGAGAGAGAGAGCTGATGATGGCGTTTGTAGCCACTTTTATTATACCGGGTCAACTCGCCTTAGCATCCGCTACTAAGCATATTCATTAGCTCGCGTTTACGAGATGCACTCGGCGATGTTATGGTATCTCGGTGGGAATGGACGAAGAAAGACGTGCGTTTCAGAGAAACAAACTACTATCGAAGTAATGATTGCATTAATTTATTACACACGTACATTTATTGTAATTTAATAATCTTTTGTCACGTCAAGCATTATATCTATCTCAATAACGAGGTAAAAGCGAATACGTGAATATTAAAATATATTTCGTCGAACGAGTCAGCGACTTCAACGCATTGTTTATTTATGGAGAAGTAAAAAAATTGTGAGAACATTCTCGTAAATTTCAATCTCGCAAGGACAGTCATTTCACAAAGACAGTAACCCTGTGATTTAAATTTTATACTACCTGCATCATATACGCAACCACACAATTTAGCAAACAAACAATAATGAATCCAAGCAATTTACATATTTCGCAATGAAAGAGAAATCTCGATTAGGGACAAAAAGAGCTGTACAAAGTTACAACTAACAAATAACAAGGAGCTTATACAATGATATGCGGAAACAATAGTTGATAGATGTACAATTTGATAGAGAAATAAAAATGAAACTCGAGACCCATGAAAGACTAAGAGGGTGAAGCGTAAGAAGAAAAAAAAAGGAAATAAAGAAAGGGCGCGAGGCATCGTGTATGCGAGGAACCTTTTGAATTGCGCGACTTTCTCTCTCTCTCTCTCTCTTCCTCTCTCGAGTGCTTCCGCATTTATGGAGCAAAAGTTACGAGTCACGACGCCCGGCGCGTCCTTAACGATAGATGTACGCCGACAAGGACACTGATAAATGTTGGTCCTTGCATACAGTAAAACGCAACTCGGGAGAAAGCGTCAGTCAGGGGAGCACTAGTGTGCGAGAGCGAGCTTTTATTTTCTCATCTATCTGCTCCTTCCCCCCCACCCCACCTCCTTTCTTCAGGAGCATTGAAATGTGACGCGTTTGTCGATTGATTGATTCAATATCGCTTCCTGATGTTATCCACAGGCTCGATGTTTAAAGATTGTAGCGATATTAATAGGGCCAAATTATATGTAGGTTGATCAATATGTTAATGTCTGGCTATTTCAACAAGGAGATAATATGTATCTGATTTGTAATTTCTTATTGGTTTAGATCATGACTTGCTAATTAAACATTTTCCCTTAAGGTTCTCATCGTTTCCTCCGATCAATATGCACAGTTTCGTAAGAAAATTGCACCAAAGACCTAATGATCGGCATCATCCTTTCGGGAAAAATCCCCATTCAATCAGCAGCATCAGCAGCAGTAGCAGCAGCAACAACACTTCACATTCTTCTTACCTTTAAATTCCCGGCCAAAGTTGCGCCGCTTCGCGCCTCCGGAATACAAAAGCGTCGAGCAGCAGCAGCAGCAGCGTGAGCGAATCAAAGTGACCGCACAAAGACGCCGAGCCAATCTTGTATTTAACGATGCGACGCTACTAACGGGTTTTTTTATATACTTTCATCTCTCAGTGGGGAAATTTTATTCACCCTTAGCCGATATATATGTGTCAGCGATCTTTTGTGCATGACTCACGGACTCTCAATACGCAAAAGCAAGAAAAGAAATTCGCCCCCCCCCCCCCCCCCGCGACAACGCATAGAAAGCGGCCTTACGTGAGCTTGCAACCCACGAGCTTTTGTACAACAAGTAGATACATTGAGATAAGGATCGCGACGTGCGATGCGACGTATTATATATATATATATATATAACGGGTAAATAGTCAACGCACCGTCAGCTGTCGAACGTCGAGAGGCGTGTGTCGTGGTATCGAAGTCGCCGCGCGGAGAAAGCGCTTTTAGACCCGCGCCGCTGGAGGAAATGAACCGCGAGATATTTCGGTATACGACAACAACGCCCGACCGCGTGCATTGTTGACGCGCCCGAGAACGCGACGTACACACTCACACACACACACAGACACCAGAGAGAGAGAGAGAGAGAGAGAGAGGCTCGCGTGACGCGCGTGGCTGCGGCCTTTGTACGTGCGAGATAACGCGCCGAGCGCGCGTGCTTGGCTTCTCGATACCCGCGGTAGATACACACACACGAACGGTGTGAGAGAGAGAGAGATGAACAACCAGCCGAGCGTGAATTATTTTGAGATAATATACGTTTTAGGTGCTGCTGCTCGCTTCGACGGCCCTGTTTCTGTCTGTCTGTGTGTGTGTGTGTG
>UELV01132124.1:0-10194 GCA_900490015.1 Megastigmus stigmatizans | reverse complement strand
GAACTCTCTCCAAGCCGCTGAAATCGGCAGGTCGACCCGGTACGCGTACGCGCGCCAATTGTAAGTATACGCTACGTATAAGTCCGGCCGCGGAAAGCTATCGAAAAGCAATTTAATTGGTCTGAGCATTAGCCGATGTGCCGTGTAGCCGTAAAGTCCAATAGTCCGAGGACCGAAAAGCTGGCGGTCGTTGCACAGCTGCAGCAGTTTTCGCGCACTAAAGAGCCGGTTTTACGATAACGAGGAGCGCCGAGAATCAGCCGGACACGCGTATACCTTCCTGCAGGCTCGCGGGGTCATACTCTATGGCTGGAGCAGCATCCGACCGCGCGCGAGTAGGCGTTTTATGCACTTACAGGCCCCGACTCTTCCGTAATTAGGTGCGAAAGGGCCCTTGCGGGGTTCGCTGGTATCCCCAGCTGACCTAAAGTTTTTCGCGTTCAACTTGGCTACCGCAGCGACTCGTCGTAAAACCCCGGAGTTTAAGCGAGTCGTTTGCATTGATGGAGAGTAGAGAGTTTACGCGCGACAAATTATTAAGACTCGGCAGCGGCCGCTTTATTGGGCTTTCGGAGGAGATTAGCTGCTTACGCGCGCCTCTGCATTAGCCGCAGCTCCTTCGTCATTTTTACATCTCTTTATCAGCTGAGAGCCTCGACTCCTCAACATATTAACTTAACGACCGAGATCATCATTCATATATAGTTAAGATAATATACTCTTACTGCGCTATCGGGCCAATAAAATCTTTATACTCAAAATTACTTTGATGCGCAAGACACTTTATAATCTGTGTTCGCTCCAAGAAATATACGGGATGAAAGTCAATGCTATAGATAATAGTATATACATTGTATGCTAAGCTTTAGAATTATTATATAAATCGGCTTTGTATCGACAACCACTTGTATAATATATATTTTACTTATTCTAAAAGCAGCTAAGAAGAGAGTTAATGGTCTTTAAGAAAAGGGAGAATTGATTTCTCATTAGTAGCGCAGAGAGCAAGTGCCACGTCCCCTGCGAGTTAATACCACACCTCGGCGCTGCGACTGTACTATCGAAATACCCGATGGGACTGCAACTCCAGCAGCTGCATCCAGAGCAATCAAACGGAGCAAGCGAAGAATGAGAGAGAAAAAGGCCAATGAGCACAATCGTGTGCCGAAATAAAGAGTAGAGGATGCGAGAGGCTCGGCGCCGACGCGCGGAATCTCAAAGCCTGGCTGGCCTGCACTGCAGTGTTATCTGGCCGCACTGCCACGCTCTTCCCACCGGCGACGCTGCAGCCGCGCTCACTGCACGCGCCTTTTCGATAAAGGCCCCCGATTAGCCGTAAATCGGTGCGAAGCGTCGCGCGGCCGTACGGCAGGAAACACATCGCGATACGATAGCACTCGGCAATTCTCTCCCCCCTGTATAAGCGCGGGAGTGCGCAGTTAAGTACACCGTGACGGGGTGCGAGAACCCGGCTAAATCCCACTACCTATATACCTATGTGTATATATTTCTCCTGCGCGGATATCGTTTATGAGGCTCGCATTTGCATCCCGATACCGACTGAATTGCATTCACTTTAGCCCCTTTGCATTATAAACAAAGCCTATTCAATGGGCTTTTCATCAATTAATTACGTTTCCATGGACTCTCCGCGTTGCAGTACTGTCTTTTTATTATTATTATATTTTACCGCCAAAAATCGACTAATATCGTGTAGTACAGTCGACGTTACTTTGCAAGATCTGTAAATATACTTTGAACTAATAATAAAAGTTGGTTAAAAGATAGTGCTATATTGCAATTTCGCTCTCTGTCATTAGCAGTCGTCTTCTCACGAGGGAAAAAAAAGGCGTTTTGCGCAAGGCAATCAACTATAGACGCTGCAGTTGAATGGGCCGATCTCTAAAGATGCGCCGAGTAAAGAAAGCTCACCAAGAGGAAAGAAGAAAAGCGAGAGGATCGAGAAGCGCTTGTAATAATGAATTTCCGAGGTACAAAAGAAAACGTCCTAATTGCGGAATATGAGAGAGAGAGAGAGAGAGAGAGAGAAGAGGGGCTTTTACAATGAGTGATTTACGGCCATCTCCTTGACACACCTGCACGCGGCGCGTAATCAAACGACAGCCCTTGGGCGTTCGTCGCTGTACTGTATGTACGCCAGAGAGAAACATAGAGAGAGAGAGAGAGAGAGAGAGAGAGAGAGAGAGAGGAAGAGATGGCCATTACGGGATTTATGCTCGCACCGCGAGTAATCGATATTATGATAATTTTATTGTGCGCTTGCAGCGGCGTTTATGACTGGACTCCCCTTGTCAATCGCGATACCTGCACCAGCTCTCCGCGATATTCCTTTTATCTCTCCCTTCCCCCCTCCATTGACCCCCCGATCGAACGCCATTGCCGCTATTGCCGAGTATTGCACTGTCTCATTGTTCTCGCGCAGCCTGTAGATATTCAGCAATGTAGATTAATGATAGTACCTACGTACCATTACGGAATATTAACTAGCTTATCTCTTCTGCAGTCTTTTACCGTATGTTGCCAGCTTTAATGCCAGCACATAACTCTGTGCAGTGTGAAAGCACCCACACTTTTCGCACCTTTCTTTCTATTTGTCATCTGCACCGATGGAAACAAACACTTTCCCTCGATAAAGGAAATACTCGACGTAGGCACGAGAACAATTACTTTGTAATCTCGTAGACATGTGCGCAACAATCGTATGAACGTTGCAGAAAGGAAAAGTGTCAAAGTGCCGCCAAAGAGCTCTGCTGCCAGGTAAAAAAAAAAGGGGTGAACGAGAAGAAAAAGGTAGGCTGTATATAAGCAAGAAATAGGCGGGAAGGAAGGTAGGAAGCACAGATTGCGTTATCGAGCGTGTTACAAGACGGCCGTCGGCCAACAGCTCGGAAACGGGATACCCGTGTACTCTGGGCTACTCGTGGAGATAGAAAGAGCCGAGAGCGGCTGCAGTTTAGCGGCGGCGTGGCTCTGCTAATGCACCTTAGCGTCGACCCTTCGGCTCAGCTTCCACTTGCGACAATCGATTAAATTAGCTAATCTTACGGCTGCCAGTATTGTTCCCTGGCATTGTATAAAGCTCTTGATACATTGAACAAACATTTTCGCCTTTATACAGCTCGGCATTGCGATACCATAGCCACATTATTGATACATCCATTTAGGATGTGTTTTTCTTTTCATGATATAATATAATTAAAAAAAGCGAGAGAAAGCTCAATAAAATATTCAAGCAATAGGTATAGAGATTTATTTGTGGCAATTGCATCACGGAAGATTGGCCAGTCCCAATCATCGGGCGCCGCATGCGGCGAGTGCGCGAAAATATGAATTTGCATTGGCGCACGTACGAGTCGAAAAGGAGAAGAAAAAAATGAAAGGGCCGGTGTCGGGGCCGCTTGGCCGATCGCAGGCCTCGGCCTCGGCGCTCGGCGCTCGGCGCTCGGCGATCGGAGATCCCCCTGAACATTGCGGGCACGTAGTTCAATCAATCGCCGTAATCGGCTATCGTCGGCGGTGGGGATTCGAAAAAAATGACATCGTGACTGGAAATTCCAATGGACATTAATCGGTCGTCGTCGCTCGTCATCGGCCTCGTCCCGGTAATGTACTTTTTCTCCGATTCCGATTCCGATGTACTGCTACCGCTTCTCCCGGCTTCTGCTGCTGCACGCGCTAACGGTTTTTCCAAAACGAAATCCTCGCCGTAGTTGCGCTTCTCTTGCACTTTGGCGAAGTATCGGAAGATGGAAGCGTTTGTTGTACCGTGCAAGTCGGTCAAACGCCGCAAAAAAACACAGGTAAACCGATATTATGATTCCGTACCGTTGCCTCTTCTTTTATACTCCTTCGGTCTTTTTTTCTTAATTCAATTAAGTGCTTACTCGCTTTAAGCGGCGTAGAAATTACAATTGCTGCTGCTTCAAGCCGCTCCATTCCTTTTCTTTGCTTTGTGTCGCTTTTTTTCCCGACAAATGGTTTATTGATAGCCCGGCTCCCTGCGCTGTCCGACTGCCTGCCTGCAAGTGCTACATTAAAGCAGAGTATTTTTCAGTTTAACAAGTTGAAATTCAAATATTTTTTACTCGACGAGAAAGCGAATCAATAAATAAACTCGATTAAGTAGCTTTTCTTCTATTGCTCGAAAAAGATTACATAAAAACTCATCTCAATTCGTATTATGCCATGCACGTGCAGTGTGTCAATATTAGACTTGAAAAACCTGGTCATATTATATTTAAAGCTATAATATTATTATTACATCGGTAAAAACTGGATATATCTACATACATAGTTTCTTGCTGTCCCAATCAGATTTTTATACCTTGTCATGCGACCAACAATCACTTTTTATCTATGCTCGAATCTAAACTACTTGAAATCCATCATCGACTGCCAGCGAAGCCAGTCGTTAGGCGAGAGAAGAGTAGATCGAGGGCGTGTCGATCACCTACACGCTTCTAATTTCCACGTACTGAATCTTTGGCTGGTGAAGTCATTCGTTGCAGGCAACAAATGAATACGACCAGGAATCGAAAGCTTTATTCGGCGATAAATTTTCAGGCTGGAAATGTCAGTCTGCAAGAGCCGCCGCCACACCTCCGACGCGTAAATTATGCTCCCGCGCCGGCAAAGTGCGCCAGTGGCGATGCTAATGTCGCGCTAATACAATTATGCTCTTAATATATAGGGAGAGCTTATTGGAAGAATGGAATCAGTGACACTTGCATTCTTTCCCGGAACATCATCCCGATATTGCTGCGCACTGCGCTTTCAACAATGGATGGGTGTGTCGAAGCTGTTTGCTAATTTCTAAGAATCAAATATTCTATTAGAAATTATGTCATTGAGATTTTTCCATTTCCATACACTCTGATATATTCGTCGTCTTTTCGCTTGGCATTTCAACTTGACTTCATTAAATCAGGGTCGTAAGCACGTATTCAAATGCAAAGTAATTGATATTGAATATATAATAAAATAATAATTAACGATCAAAGAATTAAATATTTATATCAAAATGATTCGCTTTATCCGCGTTTACAGAGTCCAGCGAATATATAAAAGGTAGTGTATGCTCGCAAACCGATTAAACGTAGCTAAATTGCAGCTTCCAGTGAAGCGCCAAAAAAGAATCCGATCTCTTGGGCGAATCGCGTAAATTTATTCCGGCGACAAGTATCGCGATCCCCCCGTGTGTAATAATAAGGCGCGACTATAAAGCTCGAAAAGAATGGATCGCCTGGCCGGCATGGCATCGTTCCAAGTCAATTAGAGGCCGCACGCCGGCGCACACGTGCTACCACCGCCTCATCCGCGCTCCGGCCATTTGCATTTTCTCAGGAACTCACGCACGTGCTGCCAAGTACAGCCAAGTGCAGCCAGTCCGGGACGTTTATTTTGATGGCCGATGACGCGCAGCTTCTCTCGCTTGCGATGTACTCGAGCTAAAGTTCGCAATCGATACTGCTCGAGTCGTTCTCCTGTCGATATGCGGAACTGTAGATATCACTGGCCTTGAGGCACCAACAATTTTCAAATGTTTAATAGCGATTCGCGTAATTTTTATAGTTTTCCAACGAGTTGGATAGAAAAGAATGAAATAAATGAAGTCGCTGGGTTTGTTTGCGGCGAGAATGAAATATTCCTCGAGCTAATCCCAACACACGTGGCGTTTGTAATTGTAAAACTGCTCAGTTGATAAAGTAGCGAAACGAGTTAAAATATAATTTCAAAACTGATTTATGCAGACGATGATTGAAAATTGTTGCCGCAGCCATAATAAGCCTTATCAGGCATTACATCCAGCTATACTACGAGAAAACCGCTACGACAAACGAACGTTAACCTCACTCGCATTTCTCCTCTTACCCCCCTCCCCCGCGCAAAAGTATACAAAGTGTGCGT
The DNA here is from genome assembly GCA_900490015.1 of Megastigmus stigmatizans. NCBI lineage: Eukaryota > Metazoa > Arthropoda > Insecta > Hymenoptera > Megastigmidae > Megastigmus > Megastigmus stigmatizans. The sequence continues at coordinate 4,266 of UELV01132124.1, read as the reverse complement.
GCATCCCTATAGATCAATAAATTCAATCTAATTCAATATCCCCCTCCTTGGCCTCTAAATTATTTCCTTCTCTCTGTGGCGCTGCTGCTGCTGTTGCTACAGCCTATCTCTCTCTCTCTTTCTCTCTCTCTCTCTCTCTCTTTCACTCTCTCTCTCTCCCATTCGTTCCGAAGCGAAATAAGATAGAAGAGGAGAGCCGAGCGGGAGAAAAGAGCCGACCAACAGCCGATCCATCTCACGGAAATCACCCTCGCGTCGGTGCAAGCGCCTGATACGCCACTTGCAGCCGCGGCATAGAGAGACTCACCGTGAGAAAATTCGCGAGAACGAGACCGACGACGACGTACTTAAAAGACCGGCGAGAAACTGAGAGAGAGAGAGAGGGGGAGAAAGAGGGAAAGAGAGAGAGAGAGAGAGGTCACCGATCGTCCGAGCGCATGGAAATGCCAATGGCGGAAGACTGCAGCGAGGACGATTCGTACGTGTATCTGGAAAGAGGAGGAATGTATGAGCTAATAATTCGAGGGCGTTAATGGTGCTTGTACTGTGGCCTTTCTTTTATTTTTAGGCCGATGAAAATTATCCGCGTGGGACACCGTCCGATTGGATTTTGCTCTCTACCTCTTGAATCCTATACAGTTAATGATACTGGAAGCTATAGCTTTTATTCCTAGTCAACACTTGGCTTGCCGTGCGTCTTGTTTCTTTTCAGTGTACTTACGGTACTCATTGTGCCTTATCAGTTTCTAATCAGTGCTTGCTACTTTACGAAAACTTACCAATTCGTGTTAAGTATTCAATCGCATGGACACTTAGAAACTGTGACTTTTATTCGATTTTTTGTGATAAGTAGTATTGCTAGAATTGTAACTTTTGTAAAAACATTCTACCACTTTTACCTCAACAGTTTTTTTTTTCCTAACATCGATCCGTATGAAAACATTTATCGCCTTATTAATTAACGAAGTCTTGCATGCAATTACTCGTGTACTCGTCATTTTTTTCCAAAATGACGGCGCCATTAAACACATACTCCTTCACACAGCAGACAACTTCACCCACTCCAAGGATCATAATTAACAAGTCCAAAAAATTTCTGTTGCAGGTAAGCTCCCATGCATTCAACCTTCTTCTTTGACTCATCTTTGCCGCGCTAGCATTAATTCTTACGGTAAGTAGAATATGCACGGCTCCAAAAGCCACGATTATGATCTCAAACTTTCCAATTCAGGCTTTTGACAGCTTTGAATTCTCGTACCGATTAACATGCAAAACAGCCGGGATTCCGGATCCATTCCTCATCCATAAATGTACAAAAATAGTGTGGACCACCTGTAGAAGATGGTCAAAAAGCATTTGCATGCCATTACCAACATTAAGTTATGAAGGATTGTGGTAAAATATTCCAGAAAAAAATGTCCTTGAACGAGAGTGTAATTGAGCCCTTACTCGTAATATTATATCATAAAAAATTGTAGTGCTTTCTGCAAAGTCTTGCGGCAAATGAATTTTTCATATAAACAGATATCAATGATAATGGTAATCTACTTTTCTTAAAGTTCAAATATTTCCATCTTTTATATTAATATTCATTTCAAAATAATTTAAACCACTTTTATGTATTAAGAAATTTGCAATTATATCAAAGTAAAGAACAACATAATAATTTAGAAAAGATTAGACATCAATTACATTGCCATTTGAAAAGTCACTGAAAATGACATTACAAAAATAAGACATTCATTAGTTTCAAAGCAATGCCTGAAAGTAGTGAAATGAGCATTTCTTTGAACAAAATTGCATCTGAAGGTATTAGTACACAAATTCGCAATCTAAGTGGGACTAAGGCAGCATCAAACCTTATTGAAAGACGAATAAAATAATCTCGACAGCGTAACGTGCAATAGGAAGGAAAAAACTCAAAAGCTACCGCTCGCGCAAGCGTAAATCGCGATATCATCTGGTGTTTTACCTCGAGCCTGCACCCGCGTACCCAACAGGGAGAGAGAAAGAGAGGACTTTAAAAGACGGCTAATACAGGACACGACAAAAAAGAGTGTGCACGCAATGGCAGTCTTGTATCGAAGGCATTGAATTCCAAGTCCGATTACGCTTAATCAGAAACAAACCGCCGGCCACCTCGTGATTCGCCCTCCTCGAGGTCGCGGAACTCGGCCATTATATACGCCGCACGCGCCGACGTTGCCACTATGCGGCTCTTTCTGTAATGTTCGGCTTTGCTCGCCACGGCCGAAGCTGCGCGGAAAAAACGACGAGAGCCGAACCACCGAAGCCGTCTGCATCTGGCTATTGGCAAGAATGTCCATTTGCAAGCCTAGTCGGCTAGTTGGACAAGCGAACTTTGAAACGCATTATTTTTTTGTAAGCTCAATAGAAATTTATTTCGTTTCATTTCGAGACTCTGACAGATAATTAATACATTTTTTTCAACGTCGCCCTCTTTATGCTCCCACTCGGTGCTAATCAGCGATGACAGTCTACGGTAGGTTTATAAAGAAATTATAATATGTAATATTTTACATATTATATATTTTATTTATTTTACGTAAATATTGCGTTGAAAGTAGGATTGGAGTAGGTGTAAAGTTGAAGCTGTAGGAAGTCCTTGCCCTCGACAGCAAGTTTATAGACTACAACTGCTATACCTTTCAGTCGAGCTTAAGGGATTGTGATGGAACGATCTATAAGTGTTGGTTAACGCAGTGTAGGTTAAAAATTGCTAGTGATACATAATAGTTTATCTGTTCGTGTTGTTTTTAATCGCTACAGCGCATCGCATCAAACAAAATAAATGGTGTACTTCGGATGTTGCTGCGAAATATGGATGCATCTGGGAGAGAAATCCATATTCTCACAATGGAAGAGAACATCGACATTATTGTAGTGCATGAACCATTTTATCCAGAAGGAAAATTCGAAAAATTCAGGCCACCAGTCAGAATGGTTACTGGTCCCGACCCAGGACAAGTCGCTTTGGCAGCAGTTGCCATTTTTCATCCACGTATCAAAGTATTACCCGCAGCTGCAAAAGTGTGCATTGATCGCTGTGTATATAGAGATCAGTATCTGTGATTGTAGTGAAATTATTTTGGTCAGTTGGTATTACCCAGCTTCAGAAAGTATAAATCCATTTCAAGAGCTGCTGCACATTCTCGAGGGTAACAAGTGGTCATCTCCATGGATACGAATGCCAAATCGGTATGGTGGGGTAATTCTGACAAAACGGATCCTCGCGGAGAAAAATTAGGGGATTTCATACTCACCAACAGTGTTTGTGTTGCGAACAGAAAAGATTAGATATCCATTTGGCAAATGTTCGTTAAAGGGGATTTTACGGATTCGACGCTTATAATGAACAACATCATCGGTCAAATAATCGAGTAGCAAGCGATGGATGATTGAACAATGTATGAACATAGGAACCGAAATTGACAATTGAAAGAAGAGATTACTCCTGGTGGATCGAGGTGTTCGATTTGTTAAGTCAATATGTTTGTACAGCTAAGAAGAGATTGCTAAGAGAAATGGAAAAGGGCATAAGATATAAACGTAAATGTCAATTCTTAAAAATCAAAAGAATTTATCTGAATACATTTCGACAGGTGAAATCTGATTATTATAGATATACTCCGGGTGGATTGGATTTACCTTGGTGAGTAGAAGAGGATGAAAATATTTTTAATCTTGAATCTCCAAATTCAGCGACTTCTTATGAAGAAGTACGGCAAATTGGAGTAATTCTGAACTAGATGCTAACGATGGATTAGAAATACAAGAAATACAAGAAGCAGTGCAAAGTAATAATTATTTGGAAACGTAAATTAAAATAGTTCGTCCGATTAAATTAGAAATAAAAACAGAAAGAAGAATATATTTACAGTTAACGTATTCCTACGTATTTATATGGCAAATAGGCGTAGATATATTACCTTGAAATATACGTATGCTTTTACTTAAAATACCGGTATTTGAAAGAATAGTATGTAGATAAAGTTAGATGTTGCGAATAAATAGACCATATACTTCTATTAATATGGTATGTTAAGTATTAGCGTACGTGTATTGACAGTAATTAACACCTACACCCTATTATTACGTACAAAATGTAATTTGTTTGTTTACTGGAATTTTTTATTTATTTATTTATTTATTTATAGACCAGAAAAAAAAAAATTTACAAAAGTAAAATCCCATAGAGGTAACACAGTTACCTCCTGTACATAGGCTGGCACATGAAAGACTTAC
>UELV01132102.1:0-21389 GCA_900490015.1 Megastigmus stigmatizans | reverse complement strand
GAGAGAGAGAGAGAGAGAGAGAGAGAGAGAGAGAGGAAGAAGAGACGCGCTGAGATGAACAAAAATGAGATCGCGCAGTCGAGTAGAGTTTGCGATAAAGTGCCTCGACGAATGATAGAAGAGAGAGAGAGAGAGAGAGAGAGAGAAGAGAGAGAGAGAGAGAGAGAGGGTGGGACATTTCGAGGTTATGGCTGAAAGTAGAAAAAGAAGTAGTGGAAAAAGTGAGAAAGCCAACTAACCTCCTGCGTCAACTGTCATTCCCGCTGAACGACGTCATGTCCAATCTCCCTCTCACTCGCTCTTTTCCAACTCAGTGAGACTCAGAAGTGCACAGGTTCTCTGTTTCTCTATCTCTCTCTCTCTCTCTCCGCAAAATTATATCAGGCTCGTTCCCGTTTTTCTCTCCAGCTCTGCCTCTCTTGCTCTACAATGCCCCGCCTGTCTTAACGTGGAGGATGACGAGGCAGTAGACGACGAATACGACGACGGTGATGGCGATTGCTGCAGCCAACAGCTCCTCGTTCGTCGTATCCATGGGTTAGCTTCTGCTACTCTCTGCGACTCCTCCTCTTCTTTCTCTTTCCCTCCAGTTGCGAGTGTTGATAAGCGATAAGAGAAGTCGAGAGAACCAGTATAGGAGAGGGAGAGGAGGGAGAGAAGAGACGGCAAACACCAAGCGTCGTTTAAGCGGTATAGGTAAAAGGAAGTGACGGACTGCATTTTCGTTCGCTCTCTCTCTCTCTCTCTCTCTGTCTTTCTCTCTAGACGTATAGTCTTGACGTGCCGGGCGCTACTCTTTTGTTTTATCTTTCTTGCGCTTATTTCTCTCTCTCTCTCTCTCTCTGACCGCCGCTCGCGTGTGCCTAACCCCGTCGAGAGTCCGATATTTAATTTCAACCCGCGATGAGACTATATGAAGAATAGAGAGGTAAGGAGAGAGAAGAGTAAAAACTCACTGATGAGAAAATTTGATTACTTACTTCTCTTCTTTGTATACTCGACTTCACTGCGCTCTCTCTCGCTGTATATATATATATATATATAGAGCGAGAGGAGACACTTCGGAAATGATATCGCGCGAGGTGTAACGCCGACAAATGATAACCGCTTTTGGTGCCGTATGCCTATATTTTCTTTTCTTTTTTTGTTAAACTCCTTGCATGTATGCTATATACATCTTGTGCAAAATTATAAAGTCGACAAATCGAAGTGGCACGTATATTACCTATATAAGAAGAAGCGAAGCTCGCACGACCAGCGGAATTTAATTAACTCGCTGAATATTATTTTTTTCCGGCCGCTCGCGCGCCACTTGAGTGACTGAGTAGCGAGTATAGGAGAAAGAGAGAGAGAGAGAGAGGCCTACATAGAGGAAGAAAGAGACTCCCACTCGGCAAACGCGAAAAAAGCACCTTGTATTCATCTCTCATTTCAATTAACTATAGAGGTACGAGACCACGTTATGTCCGCTCTCTCTCTCTCTCTATCTCTCTCTCTCTCTCTCTCACACCTTCCGCTCGCCTTCGTCGACGTTGTTGCGCGTGGCGCGTGGCGCACGCGTTAATTTTTTTCCTTCTAGAGTCGAGCCGAGAGCGTTCATAACGAGATTTTGCCTGGTGTTGACGAGCTCTGCTAGCTGCGCTTATTATATTGCCTTCTCTTTCGTTTCTCTCTCCTTCTCTTTCGTTTCTCTCTCTCTCTCTCTCTCTCTCTCTCTCTCTCTCTCTCTCTCTCTCTCTCTCTCTATGGATGTGTAGAAGTCAACTTTCTTTACTCCGTCTACACGCTACCTTGATTCTCATTTCTGTATAGAGATACAAATGCTGAGATAGACGGCCTTCTCGGTCTTTTGTATATTATACGGGTTTTTTCTTCTTTTCGTTAGCTGAGCACGCGACGCGGGTCTTAATAAAGGAAGAGTATGGGGCAGGACGAGTGACAAAGTGCCCGGTGAGCGAGAGCTTTCTTTCTGCTCGGCTTGCGCGTTTATGAAAATACAGAGACATTGAATTTGGGAGATGAGAGATAAGCGCTGAAGCTGTACCGCTTTGAAGTGCAAAATTTTGCGTTAAAACGTTTCTAATTTTCGCGAGAATGTTAGATATATAAGGTAAAGGTCATTGTATCCATAAAAAAGTATAGCTTGCGTGGATAAATAATTCAGGTAATTATGTGTTTTTCTTAAGAGATCAAATTGCACGGGTTTTCAATGTAACATTGATTTGTTTTTTATTTTTTTTTTTATATTACTAGATGAAAATGGATTATAAACAGGAAAATTGAAAAAAGTTAATTCGATTGCTGTGCCTCTTCCAGTTTTCCCTTTCAAGTGATTCAGAATAAAAAACAAACAAACAGCATCCAACACAAAGCTAAATGTCAGAAATAATTTCATGCACAGCTCGAAAACAAAAAGTCTTTTATAATTTTTCATCCTCATCGAATGATAAATCTTCGTGAGCATACCTATATATAATATGAATGAAACCGATACACCGAACAAGTAAGCCGTGAGAAATTTGGTAATCATTGTTAAAATTTAATCATTGGGAAAATATTCGAGAGGAAATGTCGCTTCGACGACACGAGACAATTGCTCAGTCCCGAATGAAATATGAACTTTGCTCGCCGACGAAAATCCCCGGGATATATATGCAGGAGCTGAGGGTCCGATGAGGCTAGGAGCGCTGAAAAGACGGAGGAAAAATATTTGCCGAAGGGAGAGCTGCTGCGGCGGCTGCGGATCGACGAAAAATTTGCCGCCAAGGAATTTGCTGCCCCGATTCTCTCCCTCTCTCTCTCTCTCAGGCAACAACTCAGGGCCTCACCTAATATTCACGGTAAGAGCGGAAAATCGAGAGGGATAAAAAATGAATATTAAGTCCGAGCGAGAGCCGAAAAGAATAAGGAGACGCTCCGCTCGCGCCTGAGAGAGGGAAAGAGAGAGAGAGAACGGGTGCACGATGCATAAAGCCATAAATCAGTGGCAACGGACCGGCACTTTAAAGATTCAATTTAGTGCCTCGACGAGCTTCCGCCAGTTAATTAATCTTCATAATCCATGAGACTATAAGCCGTTCATAGTTGAGAATCCGTCTATCTACCTTTCCCTCGCATCCACATCTCTCTCTCTCTCTCTCTCTCTCTCTCTCTCTCTCTCTCTCTCTCTCACTCTCTCTCTTTCTAGTTCTAGCGCTTCTTTCCCAAGTAGATAGCTTCGTCTACTTCAGCAATTTATTGCGAGTGTGCCTACTCTTCGAAGACTCACAATCGCTCCTTTGAGGTTGTATTTTTCTCTTCTTGAAACAGGCATGAAGTCGTAATAAAAGGTTTCATCCACCGTTTTTTTTCACTGTTCGGCGCAAAAGACAAGAGGACGCTTCAAAAAGTATTTGAATCAGGCTGAACGAGACTTTTTAAGCTGTTCGCTTACTTTGATAAAAATATCACATCCTGATTGGGCCGAATTTACTATCTTCTTTTAATTGCTAAAAATCTGAGTATTTTTAATTCACTGGTTTATTAAAAGAAGGAACTTATTGTAACTATAGTGCAACGTAAGAGACACAGCACTATTGAAAAATCCACGCTAAACAGTTGTGGATGCACAAAAATATTAGCTAGAGCCTTAAACCCCTTAAGGGGGTGCTAAAGTATTAAAGTTAATTAAAATTTTAAATTTCCTGCTCTACATTATACCGACCGAGAAGTAAGTAGCTCGAATTAATTTAAAAAATACTTTAAATTGTACAAATCCTAAGATTCAAATAAATAGCGAATTCTTTTGGAACAAGAATTTTTGAAGGTGTCATTTAAATATTCACTTGAAACTTTGCCGGATGATAAATAATTCGTAAACGAAGTCCATCTGTATTTGCAATTTGCATAATTTCAAGTATTTATTTATTTATAGCTAATTATTCAGGATTCGGTTGATAAAACAGTTTAGTAATAACGGAGGACTTTGACACCCCATTAAAGCATATTCTGAATTCAATTAATTTTTATTGCAATTACTCAGTGCCACAATATCTCAGCATTTACACTTTTGTCGTTGTTTTTCGAAAAAAGATAAACGAAGAAACTTTCGAGTAAAATGTTTTTCCCAGTTAAATCTAACCTAGAGATTTTTTATTTTTGCTTCGATAATTAAAAACTGATCCTTTAAAAAGTAATGCCGAGCAGAATTAAATTAAAAATCTTGTTTCGAAACTGTCTGAGCAAGAAATACTCGCCTCATGAAGCTACCGTTGATTGATCAAACTTAGCACTGCTTTTCTTTGAAAATCGCTGCAACATTCAATAATACATAAATAAAAAAAATTTTAAATTAAAGCACTTGACATACCAGTGCCATTAGATTCGCAACTTACAACAAAATTCTTGAGGAAACTTAAACTTAATAAAAAATGTCTTAATTTCAAGTTTTTATTGGAGGGACAACTTGCTATACCATCGTAATCCTTCTCTGAGATTTATTGGCGGACAAACAGCAGAGAATAAATTTTATATCGATGTATTTTTGAATGTTCTTCGTGTTGCACTGTCCCAGAAATGATTGGAAATTCGAATGTGTATGCAAATAAGAATAAAAACAAGAAATTCTACTATATCTCATTTAAAACTTGGAATATCACGTTGTACATATCGTCTGCCAATAAGTCCCTTGATCGATAATAATTCATTATACGAATGCACTTTAATTTTTGGTTCGTTATCTGCCCCCTTATGAATCCGGATGAAACGCAATAACATTATTTGCGAAAAGCGAAAAAAGGAGTGGGCTTGAATAATAAATACATTAATACCGTGCGGGCACACACAGACACACAGACGGTGCACTGATTCTAAAAGGAAAATTCAATTTCACGCTCTGAGTAAATTTTCAAATTCAATGCGCGCCCGTCGGAGGAGCTATATAGGCAGTCGGTGCCTTTTAAAATCGTCAAAAATTCCATTGCGATATCAAACGTGTACCTCGTCGTCCACCTCTTACAGTACGTTTTTTTTCTCCCTCCCCCACCCCCTTGCCCCAGCACAGCGTAGCTCCTCCTCCATCGTCAAATAGATTTTCCGGGTAAATTGACACTTCACTTTGTATCCTTTCCTAGTGTAAAGCTCGTAAAACGCGAGCAGCAGACGAAGTGAAAAGTGTCTGGAAAAAGGATGAGTAGTCTTGCCGGCGACAGCCAAGCGTATAACGTCTCTCTCCCTCTCTCACTCTTTCACTCTCTCCACGGAACATGTTTGCTTCCTATCGCATTCATACTTCTTTGCCTCTCGCTCTCTCTCTCTCTCTCTCTCTCTCTCTTTCATCTCTATCTCTTTCTCACCCACTCTGCATGCTCTCCACGCCTTCGCGGATTGAATTTATAATACTTTTTCCACGCGCGCGCGCGTCTCCGCGAATATATGTATAGGCGGGAGCAAGCTATCGTTAGAGGTCCGCGACAATTTGGTAAATTGCTGGACGGAAAACTTCGAATTTGCGACGTACATATAAGCTCGAGAGCTGAGAGAGAGAGAGAAAGAGAGAGAAACTTGTGCTGGGCGAAAAGTTCACCGATAGAGCGAAGAGAGCGAAAGAGAGAGAAAGAGTGGAGCTATAGAAGAAATTCACGTGCGATTATCGGATTCATGTAAACACGCAAAAATATATCATTTCTTGGGTGCGAAGCGGGCCGTTCATCGCCAAAGGGGGTCAAGTGTGTTTTGATAGTTCGGAAATATTGCAAAAACTCATCGGTTATCCGATTGCAAATATTCGGGGAACGGTGTAATGCAGTTGCTTGAGTAACGCATATATTTGAAACTAAAACTGGGAATAACAAAAGATAATGTTGTTCTCGAGAGATTAAGATGGTCTGAAGGAGAACCTTAACTTCTTTTCCTTATCCTACGCATTGGGGAATAAGGTGTCACGATCGCAGGTTTTTAATTAAGGGATCCGGAATTAGCATAAGGATTTAGTACGAGGAGTGACTATATATACGCAATCATGATTCCATCATTGTGCAACAGCTGTTTTGTATTTTGGATCTTCGGTTACCTCCACGCTACCGCGCAATGGATGGTCGACACCAATGATCGGCGACACTGAAGTACTCTGGTTATAAGCGTACATTAGTAGCGCGCGATGGTCCGAGCAATGGTCCCTATATGCATCACCGTAATAACTAGAGAGAATGAGAGCGAGAAATAGGACGTTCTTTAAATGTGCAACAAGATTTAATATAATAATAAAGAGAATCTATATATATATATATAGATTCTCTTCATTATTGACAGGTATCTCATTCTACTCAATCAAAGTCTGCCTCGATGCGGCTCGATGAATGTCTTATATATAGCTGCGGAGGCGGAGTTCTACCGATCGACGTTTAGTTGTATTTAAATTTAATTACATTCGAAATTTAACTAACTTTTATTTTCTTATCTGAATATCTATTATAAAATCGCTTTTAAAATTATTGATAGAATCGCTGAATGATATGACGTATATCACAAGTGATGATTATATATTATTATCGTTTTAGCCAAATGACAATGTTATATGTTATAACATACGAATTATTTTACATTTATCAGGATAATGATATTGTAAAAGCAATTTAAAATAAATGCTTTATAAGCACAGAATTTTACTCTAACTAAGCATTAATAATAAAAAAAATTAATATTATTTATAAATACTAACTGAATTTATGTAATTAAACCTTTATTATACCATCATGTTAATATGACTTGTTCTAAAAACATAATGTTTTATTACACAATTTAAGTACAATTTATTGCAAATTATCTTTCGGAAAGTGAATAAGTGGAGATGTCCAAGAAAACCTCGCTGTATAAGCTGTATATACTACAAACATTTAAATGTTATGTGACGCTAAGAGTGACAGCTTGTCTTTATAAATTGAGAGTGACGAAAAACTGTTGCGCGGGCGCAAATATAAATACAGCGCTATAAATTTAAAACTTAATACACGTAATGCAGATGAACATTTTAAATTTGCGTAACATTAAGTATGTACTTCAAATATAATCCAAGTAATATATATTTGAGTTTATCGTAAAAATAATGAAAAGTTATCAGTGAATACATTAACTTAGAGTAATTGCATCATTTATAAAGTATTAAAAATAAAATGAAATAGTATTGTTAAAAATAAAAATTTTCCTATAGATATCTGCATAATATTAAAAGTTTTTCACGCTAACGTTGTTTAATTAAACCTTTACCTGATGCTTAATTATCGAACTGTTTATTATATATAATTCAAATATCAAGACAATTTTATACTAATACAGATTACCTCCAATTGAACATGAAAATCCAGCAAAAAAAAATATAAACTTACAGAGGAAAGAACAAAGTCACCTTTTTTTTATTAAAGACTCGTATGCGACATCGATTTTCACTCTTAACGACGCTCAATTTAAATCTCATTTAAAGAGTTCACATTCATGTGTCATCTATAACTATAAGCATCGAGATAATCATTCTTTCTTGCGTTCTTAATATTAACAGTTTAATGAAACCAAACGTTATCGCACTTACAAAAAATCGGATAAATCCTATTACAAAGCAGACGGTATCCATTTTCCACAAAGCGTCCAATTAAACGCGCGCAGAGAGAAAAAAAGCGCCTATAGACCTTCATCTAAAATCCCCCTGAAAAATTAAATCGTCAATCTTCTCGTCGTGCGATCGTCAAACGAAATTCTACGCGCCTATATACGTCGCTCGTCCTGCACCCACACACAGAGACACACATCAGACGCATACTCGCATGGCGCGTACTCGCACCTTTTGTCACTTAAGCAAAATGAACCGGTGCCTGAAACAAGGCAAAGGGGCCCCCGTAATAATTAAACGAACGCGTCCGCGCCGAAAATACACCGCGTCCGCGGGCTTTCATTTACAAAAGCGAAATTCCGCGCAAGAGGAGCAGCGGCTCTATCGCGCTCGTGTGTCTCTCCGTAGCGCGTCTCTCTCTCTCTCTCTCTCTAGCTCGACGTACAAAGCGAAGAGAAAGAAAAAAGAGAAAGAGAGAGAGAGATAGAGAGGACATGAGCGCGGGTGAGGGATATCCACTCGAGATACATAATACAGAGGTTCGCAGCTCGTGTGTGCGTTATTCAGAGCTACACGTGCGAGTAGGAGTAGAGACGTGCGCAAAAGGTCGCGCTCACACCATATCTGCGGCTGTCAAAAAGAATGAGCTGTTGCTCGAGCCAAAATAAATTCTCCCGTCCAATAAATTATTCAGTCATCGCTTTTCAGCCTCGACTATATCTCTCTCTCTCTCTCTCTCTCTCTCTCTCTCTCACTATCTACCGCGCGCACCTCTGATAAATGACGTTAACAAAGAAGCTTGATGGAATTCCAGGCCCGCCGAAAGACAGAGAGAGAGAGAGAGAGAGAGAGAGAGAGAGGGATGGGTGGGGAACAGGCTGCACGTGTTCCTCTCTCTCTCCCTCTCTCTCTCTTTGGGTGAGCAGCTCTGGTATATGTATATAAGAGTGAGAGGCTTCCACGGCTGTCGCCTTTAGTACACCGATAAATTCCGAGGCAACCCTTTCTCGACCTTCTTAAATGCGGCTCCGCGTGCTGCTGCTGTTGTTGCTTTCCCTCTCCCTCTCTCTCTCTCTTTCTCTCTCTCTCTAACGCAGACGAAAGCATCGTAGTACGCGCCCATATGCACCGCGTGTATACGCGACCCAGCCTCCCTAGTATACTTGCATAGTTGCAACGTGACACAAATTTTCCGGGCTGCCTGCTAAACGCAATATATTCGGCGAGCGCCAGCACTTTCTCTCACTCTCTCTCTCTCTCTTCCCCTCTGCCGAGCTTTACTCGAGCCGCCCTATCCCACCTATTTTCCCTCTCATTTCCATTACAGCTGCTTTTGCTTGCATCGCTCTCTCTCTCTTTCTCCCCCTCCGCTCCTCGTATTCTCCTCTCCTCGCTATCTCTATCTCTCTTTAACGAAGAGAGCGCCGACCACATTTACCCCAGTTACACTCCCCCCCCCCTCCCGTGTGTTCTCCTTTCTTTTTCCCTCCTTTTACACGGTGTATTTCAATTATTGGTTTTGGCATTTATCTCGACTGGTTTGCGTAGCGAAAAAGAGCTATAGCACGTGAATTGAGCAAAGACTATAATAGATTGATATAAACGAAACCGAGGTACACGGATTGTGCAGCGCGCGTCAATTAGGGGTAGAACAAATTGTGTTCCCGTTCGCAAGAAACACTTGTCGCGCGAGCAAAAGATAGAACGATTAAGTTGTAAGATGAGATATAATACGTGGCTGATACGAACTGTTGCGCTCATATAAATAGTATAGAACATTTTATTATTTGCATTTTGCAACTGCAAGATAATGCTGCAGTACTGACTACTTTAAGGTCTTAAGAATCGTTGGAAATATTAATAGTTCTCGAGTGAACTTGATTATCCATGAATTATACGTAAAAATTCCAACGATTTTATCTACATTATTGAATATAGAATTGAATTCTCCTATTTTCTGATCATCAATTTACATCGTTCAAACAAGTAGCACTGCGCGCATTCATCGCAAAGTTAGAAGATTCGTGCTACTATACGTTAAAAGCATAGTATACAAAGAAACTTTTAATCCCATACACAGTGGTGTTAATGAAATCTCCTATACCGATATATATACAAACACGGAAATCTGAAAACAACATTTACCATCCTTTCATCGAAATATCCCAGCGAAAGCTCTATGATACGAACTGCACATGTATATATCCTTGTATCTTTCACTTTGTAAAAGCACAATTTTGCAGGAAAAAAAAGATCTTATCTCGACGTTATCTCGCCATCTCTCGCACATGTACACATGCGCACACACACACACACACACACACACACACACACACAGTGGCGCTCGCGCACGCATCAGCGGCGTTAACATCCGCGGTCTCTGTTTGCCTATCTCTTTCAGCTTCCGCCTCTTTTTCACTCGAATATTGTATATGCGCATCTCATTGTATCTGCACTACACTCGTGTTCACCCAGCTCCTCTGTGCTTCGCGACGACTCTCTTTTTGCCCATTTCTCTCACTACTCTCGCTCGCTCTCTCCCTCTATCCTCTTTTTGCATGTATGCCAGTGAGCAGTGGCGCAAAGCTCAAAGGCCCCGGAGCTCCGACGCCTACGCCGCACAGGCCGTGCAAGCGAAAAACGTATTTTCCAGTTTTATTATTTTAGGCTCATTGAGCAGACCCGTGAAACTGCTCGCACCAGTCTTCTGATGCACGCCAATTCATTCGTACATGTGCGATCGTGAAATTGAAAAGGTATACCAGCTGACGGCAGATTGAAATATAGTTATGAAGCTGTAGATTGACAGAGGCGAGAAAATAGACGGACAGTTGAATGTGTTTCACTGTGCAAGATTTTTGCAAGTCCATGTAGTGTAGGAGATAGAGTAAGAGACTTGTATATGAATAACGCAGAACCCGAGTTGAGTCGAAATGTTGCTGTGTTCTTTGTCTTGTTATGGTGAGCGGCTAACGCCGCAATAACAATGCTAAATATCCCTAATGCGTGGCTTAAAACTTAATGAATGGAGGAAACATGATAATGATGATGTAATGTATATTACAACTATAAGAAACAACGTTTATTGCAATATTTGCCGTCTTCAGCTGAAATAATCCTAAAAAGACAGTTATTAATATATCAATTTATTTTCCGTTGACTAATAAAATCCTTTAGCGCATTATTCTTTAGAGCTTTTAGAGCAATTATGGTAAGGAGTGGCCCCAAAATTGTACACTGAGAAAAAAGAGATCTTGCATTAAATGAACGGTTCATTAACTGTACAATTAATAAATATTACTTATATTAAGAACGAATAAGTTTGTTATGAAGCTCTAGTTCTTAACTATTAACGTACGTTTACATTTAATATAAAACATTCGTGCTGTTCTTATAAGTGCAGATAAGAATACTTAATAATTAATGAATATGTATTAAAACATATTTCAATTAATTTGTATTGAGACTAAAATTTAAAGAGACTAAAATGAAATATTAAATGTATTACTCTGCGTGTCTATTTTATTAGAAAACAAAAGTAATATTATATTATAAATGCCTATTTCGATACCTCGAAAAAATATATTTACAAAAGTGTACCACAGTTGTCAACGAGAGAGCGAGAGAGAGCACGCCCCAAGAAGCTTGGACATATTACGCGGAATGCGTCTCACAAGTGTCAGTATAGCCATCCTTAATAGCGATTATAGTTCGAGGATTACTTATAATACGGTCGTCGCGAGTGTAGTGTGTAAAAAATAATAGTTATAATCATTATTTATTTATCGATTTATTACAAACCTTATGTTTTTTTTAATTATTTTTAATTTATATTTATTGAATTGAATTTTTTTGAATCAAATTTTTTTATTACATTGAATGTCTTGTAATTCATTTAATATAAAACATCCTTTCTCTCAGTGTATATATATCACAATGTTGAACTTACGGAATTAATGAATTCAAATACAAAATTTTTGGCGTCAATTGATTATCTCACTTAATGTTGGCGAATCAGTTCTTAATTATTAAGACGCGGCGAATTTAATAGAAGTCACACCCGTACAAGTGAAATATTCATTAATAGTAAATGAATATTTAATTCGCCATATTCAAATCCACGTTGATTAACATTAAATGAATGTCATTTAATGCAAGACAACTTTTTTCTCAGTGTACCTTTAATGAAAACGCATAATAAATGAAACACTTTTATTATATATTTCAATTATATATGAGTAGATGCATGGTGAGCACTTTCACCTGTTCCAATCGAATCTTTTATTACGTTCCTTTTTAACATTTCAGTCAGGTAGCTTTGAATAAAATGTTTATTGTTGCTCTAAACAATGATGCAAATGTTATACCACTGTCCTTCTATTACAAATGCGTTGTGTTTCTCCGTTGGACGCCATTGTAAGCTCCTACCAAGGCGAATAATTGCATGAAATTTCTTTTCGCAGTAAAGCTGCAAGAGTAACAAGAATTTTAATTCTGAGTCGAGGTGATACTATATTTTCGCAGTTTTCGTCGCCAGTGTTTGCCTTTTCTATTGCCTTTTAGGTACTCTTTTTGTTCTAATCTTTTTTGTTTGCTCATGAACTATGGAATTCCTTTCTTTTTTTTTATGAACCGCGGAAACCGGGCTAATTTCACGCGGTGTGTATACAGCGGCAAAATGTAGGTTGAGCTTTTCGAAGCTTTTAGTCTGAAAATTTTTCATTTTCCATTGAAAGTGTTTCTTCATTTTCTCAAACACAACGTGCAACACAAGTTCATAAATATTTTCACTCTGACCGTTCTGTTATATCAAAATGACCGCAGATTGTATATCCTTGTCTTGCTGACTTTTGTGAAAGGAATTACATTACCCTTTATTATTGAAAGGACATCTATTTATCTGCCATTCTCGTTCGGACAAAATTGTAGCGATTGTAAAATAGCATAAATCTATAAATTATACTTGTTAAATACTCATGAATAAATGTTTGTCCTCATTTTTAGAATTTTCTTTGCAATATTGTATTATCAAAATTCTGTTTTTCAACACATTGGCATCATTTATAAAATTTAAATTTAATTAAAATATGTCAGATAGGTAATTTAGATAAAAGATTATAAAAACAAATCCTATTTTTGGAGAGCAAACTTTTTCCGAGTACTATTCTTGACAAGGTTAACGAGAACGCAGAAACTCATTCATGCAATGGCTCTAAATTTAAAGTACCTATACACATGTTAATATTATCAAATGTAAATATTTCGAGTCTTAAGCATTTTTTACAACTCAAAACATCAATTTAATATTTCGATAATATGTTCAGAAAATGGCGAATTTGCTGTAAAATACCAAAATACAATCGACGTGTAAAAAAACTTAGCGAAATCCCCCACTAACGATGCTTATGCAATCGCGTATCTGCTTTGAATTTAAAAATAGCAGCGCTTACGAGCGAACGTTAATTATACCCAAATCCCAATGGCCATTACGCAAAAACGAAAAATTGAAATGAAAGTATCGTGTTTTAGCCCGACAAATCCGTTTTCACCGCTCACGTTCCAACGAACGTAGTATTTTTTTTCTACCTCTACACACATCCAGCGGCGAGGGTGAAAAGTTTTGATCTCCGCACTTGATATGGCAGTGTGAGTGCGTATAGCTGCAGTTGACTGAGAGAATCGAGAGAAATATAAATGAGTCTGTATTCAGTGCGGCAAAAGGTCAGCAAGTGCGCTTACGTACGGCAGCAGCAGCAGCAGCACTACTGCACAATCCAGGCGACACGTGGAGAGGAGCTTGATACTCGCAGCACGTGTATAGCCTCGTATATATATGCGCTCGTCGAGTAAAATCTCTGAAGCGTCCTCGAGATGAAAATTGTTCGATTAATTAAAAGCATGGTTCTGCCGGTGAGCTGCACTGGGACTGAGCGTATATGTCACGTGTGAGCGCGTACCCTCGCGGATTCTGCCAATAAACTCGGAACTAGTACTCTTGACAGTTCTCTCTCTCTCTCTCTCTGGCTTTTAACGAGTATAATCGAAATGGCTTTTGTTATATAGCCCATCCAGAGCGCGAACGAATTTGTGTGTGCCTTTGATCAGCGTTAATGGCTTCCGTATATTACATATAGTATTAGCAATGGAAATAAAGGGCTCACACACCCGCACACACAGACATTTAAGCTGGGCGCGAAAGTGGCGATGAAGTCGGGGATATGTGTGTGCAGCATCGTTCCACCGGCTGCGACGTCCAGTGCGCGCCCTGCATCATCGGGAAATAGCGGCCTGATGGGGAAATCGAGCGAAAAGAGAGCGAATAATGATGAGAGCGCCGGTGGTTTTATCCGAACGACCACTGCCAGAGAGAGTGTATATGTGTGTGTGCGTGTGTGTGTGTGTGAAATGCACCGATAGAAATAGGCAAGAGGGGGAAGAGATAGTGACATACAGAGGAAGAGAGAGAGAGAGAGAGATGCAGAAATGAGAAAGAAAAAAATGGACGAACTCTCACAATAGAATGAAAAATCATTGAGCGGACGTGAGCGTGGTCCTCAGTGTCTGCGGCTGCATTCGTGTGTAACCATAAATCCGAACGAGCTTATTTTTTCCGTGTGACACGTGCGATTACGCACGCGCCTTCTCTCCCTCTCTATCATTGGTCTCTATATATACCTGGGCTCTTGTTCTTTTTGACACTCGATGTCGCGAGAGAGCGTATGTTTACGCGGGTGATATTCGATTGTGAACAAATGCCGATTTTCCGATGGAATAATCAAGGTGCGAACGACACTGTTCCACTGTTACCTCTCCCGTGCGATGATTGCTTTTCAGCTTTTCGACCCAATGCTTTTTCGAGCCTTTTTTATCAATCATATAGACTCCTTTTTCGCTAGTATAAATGCTGTGTGTAATGACAAGATATGACGTAGTATATGAAAATAAGTGAAATTCACTCTCAGACCGGATTTTTTTTTTTTGGAAATGTTTATACTTTGAAGAATATCTACTAATGCATATTTTCATAATTAAATTAATAATGAAATATAAAATTATTGAATTAGAAAATCTACAATTTACCGAACGTAACTTGAAAGGAGTTACCCGGGAAGATCTGAATAAAATCTAGTATTTAGAGAAAAAGTTCAAAATCTATATTGTCAATTAGAACATAAAAAAATATTAAATTAAAAAAAATAGACTCCCTTCCATGATGAAAGAGTTAAAAAAATAGATCGAAAACCGGGTCTTTCTATACTCGTCTATTTCTACTTCCATGTATTAAGTATAGGGAAAAATCTTTTCGTCCTTTTTTTTAAACATTTCCCGTAAAGTAACGGGGCTAATTTTTTTTTAAATTATTCATCTTTTTATGCTCAAATAAGACTTGAACTTTTCCCTTATAATAAAAATAAGGGTCAGTGTCGGGATCTTTCTTTGATTTCACTAGGAAATTTTACTGATAATTAAAGCAACAGTAAAAAACACAAATATTTCAGTATATATATTTCCCCTAAATTTAATAATAAAATCTATTTCACCACGCTTTTTAGTGACTTTTAATTATTACACATTGACCGACTTATCACCTCGTGAAATAGGTATATACACTATTATTAGTGAAATTTCACGAAAAAAAAATTAGATTAGACGTAAAATATTTTCAATTCTAATTGGAATTCAAATTGGAATTGCGTTGCTAATTAATGACATTTCAAGAGCATTGAATTTGTACGCTCGAAACATGGAATATTAATGTTGTATAATATTTGAATTAAATACAAAGTTTCAATCACAGAATTAACGAGTGATTGGATTTATGAAAATAATGCTTTCTGTCATGAGTAATTATGCGAATGACTATTTAATACGAAAATATCAGAAATTAATAAATAACAAACTTTTTAGTGCAATGGCTTCAATTGAAAGGTGTATATATTTATACTGAAAATATGAAAACACCATTTCTGCGAATAATGTTTTATATATTACTCCATATTTATAACAATTATCATAATTATAAAATGCAGAAAAAGAAATGAAAGTAAATATTTAGCCCACATAAATTATGCATTCAAAAATATAAAATACAATAACTCCTTGACCATTTATTACATCCAGCATCTCCATGAGACCTTTATTTATAATTATTAAATTAACTTTCATTTTATTCCTCCTGAAGTTACTTAGATGTTTAAACAACGCACTATAAAGCTCGCTCAAAACTTTGCGAGTTTATCTAAAGAGTTAAATGAATTCACGCTTAATTACTATTGACCCACTTGTCAAACCTGAAAAGGTAATTTTCAAAAGATTACAAGTAAATTTCAATGAGGATAAGAAGTTCAACAAAGCGTACTGCTTTAAACGCTCACCGAAAATTTAATTCATTATTACCGCGTTTTCGAGCGAGCATACATACATATATGTATATACATATAGAGTCCCGTACGAACTCCGAGAGAACGGAGTTTTTTCCGGGCGAATCTTCGTCTCTTCCATTGCGAGGTGATTGCGAAACGCGATGCAGATACAGAACAGAAAGAAAAAGCAAAAATAAAGAAAATGAAGGGTAAAAAGCGAGGAAGCTTTTTCAACCGGTTTAATATTGGATAAAAAGGACTTTTCGAGGTATAAAAATGTTTCGAGATATAAAAATCTCTTTGACCTGAAAATTGCTTTACTTTTTACTACTATTGTGAAGATAATCCTTTATTAAACCGTATTAATTTTAATTATATAGACATGCATTGTAATTGTTATTGTTCACATCGAATCAATGAAAATAAATAACGAGTAGCTCCATTCTTATTCTTCCCAATGCAGGATTATAGGATAATAATCATTTATTGATATGTAAAGTTTATTTATCAAAGAATGATTATATTGACTGTTTTAGGAGAAACGTCCCGATCGGAGATTCCTGACACATGTTTGTAAATCAAAATTTTCTCCTTTCATTTTTTCTACATGTCGATATTTTTAATACCGAGTGTAAAATACTGATGACGTTGACAACTTAATCTCTTTCTACATGCTCACTGTCTGAATGTCTTTCCATGTGATGGATTATATATTTATTGAAGATACAACTACATTACTAATACGATTTATATTGAAAAAAAAATTAGAATTTTCTATAATTATAACTGTAGAATAAATTATTTTGGTGCAACGTTATACCATTAATACATTATAGTGATCCCATACAGCAACTTCATTCTGTGGCTCTGAATAGTAGAAGATGATAAGCGACCAATGATCGCTTGACAGACATGAAGTTTCGTGTAGGGCTTGAGTTCACTCGACAAATTCTGGTTTATCGAAGTGAGTGACCCCCTTTCACTCGCCTAATCATATCACATACTACATATGCATAGGAAGATGTTTCGAGAATTGAAAAACTATATTGAAATAATGCACAACGATCCGATATATCAATAACTTAATTCACTTACAGATACTCTAAATTTTGTTTAATTTGCATCCAAACAAGCATAACATTTTCAATCAGTGCATGAAGCTTGATATTATTTGTACTACAAATATTTAAAAAATATGTCCGTATTTTTTCACGAATTTCTTTTGTATACTTTGCAATATATTATTTTATTTATTTGCATTGTGAATATTTTCCATAGAGTAAATATAAATATTCAAAATTTTAAAAGCTTATTCTATAGTCCACATTTTATGCGAAATGCATAAATATTTACTCGCAAACTCACGATTGCAGAATAGAATATATTCCCATGCTTGACAATATAAATATTTAGATTTCATTATTTATCGACAGTTTTCATCAAACCTCCGAAGCATTAAAAATATTTCAAGTTTTCAATTCCGCATCGATCGCCACAATGTACACCGTAATAAAAGTACTCATTTCGGAACTTCATTATGCAAAATGTTCCGCATATTTTGCCCTCACATCGATCATTGAGCGAACAAAAGCATCACACGCGGAAACACCTCATCACCCTTTCCAAACTTATATACATGTATATATAACACGTGCAGTCCGCGGCGCGAGCGCGTTCATCAAAAAGACAAAAACACTAACGACACCGCGAGGAATATTAAAAATTGTCGTCCCACGGGACAAAGATCCACGTACACGCGTTTAGACACAGACACAGACACTCACATACACACACGTCGCATTCTCCACCCAAAAACCCAGGGGAGCAAGAAGAAATTTTCATTCTAATTGAGGGGGTCGGGCTATAATAACGGAAGAGTGAAATTGAGCGAGAATCGAGTCGTACATAGCCGAAAAAAGCGCGCAGCCTCGAGAGGGGTGATAAAATAAAAGAAGCGAGAGAGAGAGAGAATGGAAGGGGACGGTCGCGGCGATATGAGCACGAAAAGGTGGACCAGGCGCAAAAAAAAGGAAGCTCGGGCAGGGAAGAAGAGTAAATAGAGATCAGCGCGGGGATGCGGTGGTGGCCGTGTTGGTGTCTCTCTCTCTCTTTCTCTGTTTTTCTCTTTTTCTCTCGATCGACCCCGTTCCCTCTCTTCGGACATTCCCCGCTGGCTGCTGGGAATGCGGTAATTGAACCGTGCCGGAAAAGAATGCTGAAAATCGATCGACGACCCTAACGCATCGCACGCGCACACACACACACACACGATAGAAAGAGAGGCTCGGTTTCGAGCCCCACGACTTCACGACGTCATCGAATTCTTTGTCCTTCTTTTTTCTTTTTTTTTTTTCGATTTTTCGGCGCGCGTTGGCCGGAAAATCACCGCGAGCGGTGCGCGTGCGACGAAGGAAAGGGCCGCATCGTTACGGGAATCGACGCAATAAATACACGGAAGAAGATACGTTTATTGCGAATCTCTGATAACAAACAAAACAAACAAAAAAAAAGGAAGAGAGAGGTAAAACATTCGGCGAGAGTACAAAAGGATCTTTTGTTTCGTGCGCACTTTTTGTCTCCTAGACCGTCCAGAGAGAGAGAGAGAGATAGAGAGATAGAGCGAGAGAGAGGACGGAATCACTATTTGGCTAGGGACTCTGTACGCGTCAGGCCATCGTATTGTTTCGGGTATAGGGCTTGTTCGGTCAGTTGTAAATTAGGAGAAATATTTTTTCTCCGCGTGCCCCGACCCTGGAATGAAGTTTAGAGGCTGATATGTTCTCTCTCTCTCTCTCTCTCTATCCCTCCCGCATTCTGCTCTTGTGCAGCAGCGCCTACTCGTGCACGCGCCGTGCGTTGCCGATCCTATATACGCTAGTTGGGGCATTTTTTTCTACTTTTTTTTCTTCGTTTTGCCCTCCCCCCACACTCCGAATTGAAAGGCGGCTCCAAATAAATTGCAGTTTTTTTCGAGAAGCCGTGCCCTCGGGGCAATCTACTGCAGCTCCATGCGCGCGCCAGAGCGCTAGCTCGCGTATCACTTAAATAGAAACTTCGAAAACTAAAATAATGGCTGCAAAAACGCCGACTTGCTTTATGCCGGCCCCCTCCCCGCCAATTTTCCCAAAGTTTGCGAACAGCGTGCCGCGAGAATGAATTGCGATGAAACTTTACAATTTATCAAATTATCCTTACTTTTTGTGTATATTATCGAGATAAGCTAAAATGAGAATTCACGTGCAAATTCATGTGTGTTTGAATTTTAGAAATGGTTATGGTGATAAAATATTTTGTTGGTCGAAAAAGTGTAGGTTTTCAATTCATTCGTAAAGTGTAAGTTTTCAATTCTGTCTGGTCACAATATGTGAATGTTTATTCGTATTGTATGCTGCTTCATATTGTTCTTAATAAAAATAATATTTTTCAAAATTCTTTTTCATTATTTTCAAAAATAAAGAAAGAAATATTTTTAAATCATAATAATGGATGGAACAGAGTTATGCAAAAAACGAAATCATTTTCCAATTAAATTAACAATAGTTTTTGTAGAAGTTGCACATTAATAAATGGTTGTGATAATAAGTGACTGAATTATTTTGTAATTGCTGCAATTACATATTTATCAGGGGCGTTTTCACGATCTATGCGTTACAAAACTAATTTATGTACATACTGCACTTATGCGAACAAAGTCAAACGACTGCTTTGGTAAAATTTATATAAAAAAATATATCTACACGTGTACTTGCATTTTTTTTAATATTTTTTTTAAAACTATGAATTTATAACTGCCAATACGAAGTAACTACATACTATGAACTAATTTAAATTAACGTACGACAATCATAATATGCTGGAGTAATAAATACGTATACTTCAAAAATTTTAATTGCCAATTTAAAATTTACAATTTCGTATTATAGCAAGAGATAATAACTCATTTAAATTTTGTTCATACACTCCATCTAAAATACTTTTCTTCTTTGTTACAGGTAAGCCAAATTATCACTGCTTTCCAGGACTCTATATATAGCGTAAGTTTAATATTTCATGACCTAATTATGCAGCAAAAAGAATAATGCACCACTGAATTGATAGCATTGAATAATAAATCCCGATTAATTCTATCGCATTGTTTAAAAATTCCCATTCAAGTATTCTACCTATCCCTCGCAACAGCAAACATTACCATTCTCATTTGAAAAGCCGAGAAAAAACGTCGCAGTCAAAAACAAAATAATCACGCGCTGAGTGCAAGCAAAAAACAGTATACAGGCGTCAAATAAAAATGATTCCTCCCCATTGCCATATGTATACACACTACAATCTACTGCGTCACTCGGGCACGACATCCTTGAAAAAGCAAGAAACACACACACACACACACACACACACACACACGCGCGAGATCTCTGTAGCACCACTTGGTCTAATTCGGCCTTCTCTCGGATTGTAATCCTGGCCGGAGCGCAACACACTATGAGCTCTTAACAGTAGCTGGGGGAAACGAGGGTATATAGAAAGCAGAAAATGGAGGATGGTAGAAACAACAACTGTACGGCACGCAACTGCGCGGCATATATATACACATCTCCATGCGTGTGCGCAACGCTCCACGATAACTACTTCACGCGATTTTTTGTTGTCTCCTCCTCCTTCAGCAGCAGCATCATCTCTTGGCTTTCATAGCGTGTCACGCATACACGCATACAGAGACGAGCGAGCGAGCGAGCGTGAGAGAGACACATAGAGACAGGGGCATAGGGGTTGCAAATCAGGCTGACCGAAGTGCCTACTTATTAGGCCGACCGAGCGCTTTTGTGCCTGTGATTAGGTCGATCCCGCAACAGCTCTATCTCCCTCTTTGCCTGCGCTACATCCTCTACTCACCCCCCTCCCCTTCCCCTCCTGCCTATATAGCCAGCAAGCAAGCCAGGCCAAGGCAAGCAAGCAAGCAAGCAAGCAAGCAAGCAAGGCAAGCTTGCACGGTTCACGCACTCGTCTCCGCATCCCCTGTAATTAGCTAGTTAGCGCCGCCACACTGCGCAGTCAGCTGCAGAGAGTAGTACCAGCAGCAGCAACAGCGGCGGCGGAGCCAGTGGAAAGCCCCCCTCTGGTTTGCAGTACATGTGCCAAAGCAGAGAGAGAGAGGGAGAGTATCGTCCCTCTACGCGAGAGAGCCAGAGTTGAATGATGCGGATCAAACCAGAGAGCAGACAGAAAGCGAGCAGCAGCGCATCCCTCGAGCAGAGTCGGTGTTGAGGGTATAGAGAGAGCGAGGATGAACTTTGACCTCCGCGCGAGACTCGGCGTATATAACTCTGTTGTTTGCGCGCGAGCTGGCTGTGTTTTTTTTTTGTTTTTACACTCCTACCTATCTCTCTCTCTCTCTCTCTCTCTCTCTCTCTCTCTCTCTCTCTCTCTCTCTCTCTCTCTCTCTCTCTCTC
>UELV01132077.1:0-27910 GCA_900490015.1 Megastigmus stigmatizans | reverse complement strand
ACACACACACACACACACGCATACACACACATCACTCACACACAGACACATGCAGTCACAGTGGAAAGTGACGCACACGCGAGCAGAGCAGCCGCGCGAATATATTGGCTGCCGGCGGCGGAGGCCAAAAGGGCGGCAATCGATGCACGTCGACGGCTCCGCGCCGCGCGACTAAAGGGAGGGAGGAGGAGGGGGGTAGAGGGTGGGTGGGGGGTAGAGATTCCACGACGTCGGAGAAAGGGCGTCAAGGCCCCGTGCCAAGGACGCGCGCGCGGGGGGCGCTAAAGCCGCGGCCGAGTCTGCGCCTACATATACCTATTATACCATATATACACGCTCAATCGACACACACATATACGGACACGCAGACACGTGCTTATATGCTCACTCTTCAACCGTATACATATGTATATACAAGCGACTCGATCGTGCATCTCCAGAACCTTTGATATTTATATACGCCAAGTCATCCATGTGCTCCGTAGTTTGCGAGAACGAGGCGATGATTAGCTTCTCCTGTACGATCTCTGTACGTGCACACACACACACACACACACACACGCGCGCGCGTATAGGAGCTGCAGCTCTCGTCAAAGAGAAAGAGAAGTTACCGCTTGGCACAACGAAATTTCATTTGGCACAATATGCCGTCGTCGCAGCTGCTGCTTCACTTCTCGTTTTCAACTCCGCTCTATCAAGTTTAGATACGAGGCTTGGTGTAAAGTCACTGCTACAGTTGATTCTCAGTTTACTTTCAGGGACGATGAGGATTTGGACTTTGATTTCTATACGTGTGTGTGTGTGTGTGTGTGTGTGTCTATACATGGGTTGATATGTGCGGATGCGCACTTCTGTCTGGTGGCGGTGCTTTTTGGCCTTGGCGTTTTTGATGGATCGCATGCATATTCCGTATTATATACGACTGAAATCGAAAAGTAAATTTGATACCGCGAAGTATACTCTATGCGCATTTTTTCCGATGGTGAATAGAACGAATGGGAAATAGCTATTTTAGTACCGCAGAAAAAATAGGCTTTTTTTATTTGCTGCAGAGAGGGACTCGTCACAGGAACGAGCAAGAGGTCGAAAGTGAAAGCTGAGCTTATAGGCAAGTTTGGAATTCGCTGTAGTTGTATACGAACTCGAATAAAAACTTAATAATATATTATATTATCTGAAGAATAAATTTGAGGATTATATCGTATCAAAATGTATGTGTCTTCGGAATTTCTACAAAATGATATTTCAAATAGATTTGGCCGTGGCAATTTGGAATAACTACATATTTTATTTTAATAATAATAAAACCGAGCATCCTTGTGCCAAAAAGTATTGGAAGATAAAATCGCACTTTTGTAAAATATTTCCATTCTTTCGTTGGTTCGTTGGCGGCGCAACATGCATTAATCATGATAAATCGGGATATAGATATATAAATTCTCGTAGGTATAAATGTTGAATTTTTTGAAAGCTTTTGGATTTTCCAGCTTTCATAATGCGCGATACTTGACGGTATGAAGAATACATCCACGTGTAATGCGTAATATTAAAAACACGAGCGCGGTGATTCGCATTGATACAGTCTCTCATTTGGCGGAGTCACTTTCATATACGGAATATTTTTTGCATAAGCTAAGCTCACAATGGATTTTACTACGGATTTTAGGTAAATGTGTTACTATCTTAATGATAATATATACGAAATGTGCTATATTGCTAGAAGCTATCGTTGAATATAATATATTAGTAATATAATATCACTTTTAATTTAATAATTTATTTATTTATTTATTCCCAGAGTAATTAAATTACATTGCAATTATGTTGCAAACCTGCAGAGGAAAATTGCACCATCAGAGAAAAAAAACCGTCATCATGGAAAAATTTAATATTATCATATCTACCGATGTTTTGTTCTAACGGATCAATTTTCATTTCAATATTGCGTTATAAAATGATCAAATATCTACGCTAATGAAATCGTAGTAGTGAAACAATTATTGTATGGTATATAACTATAGTTTTATCTGTATTACCCGTAATAAATAATCGAACGCCGTCTTTTCTTTAATAATTTCTTATCATTATATCCACATCAGTAGTAATTCCGAGTGTCTACTTAACTTAATGTATACCCTCTTTGATCAGAGGATCTCAGGCTTAATACAGGTAGCTGTTATTGAAATGCATAATACTTTTGTGTTTCGTAATTCCCAGTTCGAGCATGCGAGTTCAGTTCGCGCGGGCATACAATTTGCTTCAAAATAATATAATAAAAGCTTTCCTGTTCCACATTTCGTATATAATCGCTGTACCAAGAAGACTCTCCTTTCAAAACCGAATATCTCGCGTTTGCATTGCGAAGAGAAAATAACATGGAACGGAGGCATGACGAGGCATCGGGGAAACGCGGTCGCACCCAGCAGACCTTTCATTCTCATCGGACTTATCAAACTTTTGAAAAATCTTAAAAGCTCCCGCCCGAGCGTGTTTTTCTCCTCCTGCAGCCTTTCCGCTAACGAGCTCCTTTTATCGATACCCCGTGATCTTCTCTCTCCTCGAGTTCTCTATAATGTATATTCCATGACCTCCACCGGTGTGTTCAAAAATCGATAGGCTGCCATCAACTCACACCGCTATACGCCCCCGTACATGTATTCCGGCCGATAACACAGCAAACTACAATTATCATCTCAGGATCAAGTGTACATACGCACAAAGTGCTCGACTACACCGCGGTAACACTTGTCACCCCCTCCCCGCAATCACCCCAATCAATCTAAAAGTGAGAGATCGTAATTTCCACAGTCATTTAACTCTCCTATCCAGCTCCAACGCACACTTTTCTCTTCTGTGCAGTTCGTCTACTTTTTCCCACCCCTTGGATTTTCGTGTGCCACACTATATTTGTACTATCGAATCTAGGTAGTACAGTGGCGATAGAGGGAGTTGCCGAGCACGAAAAATACGTATCGCAGCACGAATAATGAACGAAGAGAGCCGCAGGGATAGAATACACCACACCCTTGATTTATCTTTTATCAGCATCCGGATCATTTACCTGCGCCTGTCCAGTTTCCCACTACGTATGTATACTAATTGAATAGCTCGTGTAAATATTGTAAACTAATATCCGTAACATTTTTTTCTCTCTCGAATAGAATCAGTAACTTTCCATGAATATATACTTTAATCATCGTTGAGCTCCAACTATTCCCACTTTGTAATCACAATCAAATATCTACCTAGAATTTAACCGACGATAACTATATATACCTTTCTATACGCTTTGGAAGCTCAAAGGACACGTGCAAAGGACACGTTCAAGTTGCCTCACAGTCTCGCACTTAAATTCACCCTCCGAGTCCGGATAAAATTTACAAACCACATCGATCGCGACACAGGCCGAGGAAGGCCCGGACACAGCAAAATTCACGAATCCAAATTCGAAATTCAAATGATACGGCGCGGTAAATACGGGTATATATATAGGGAACGGAACGGTACCTTGCGCTGCATTATACGATCCGCAGGGCGCAAAATAGCTCGTGAGATAGTAGTAGGTATATATATATATATATTTATATGCATACGGTAGGAGGGTTGAAATTCCTCTCACATGCGCCTGCAGCTAACGCGAAAAGCTCTAATCCGCAGAAGCGTATTACTTTTACGTGCATTTATACTATCCTAGTTTTACCATCCTCTGCTGTAAGCGAAAGCAGACCACACACACACACACACAGAGACACGGTAATACGTAGCCAAGAACTTGGACGTAGGGTATATAGGTAGCAAAGAGGTGGATCGAGCCTCTCTCTCTCTCTCTCTCTCTCTCGTGCAGAGTGTGTATCCGCTCGCACGGAGGGAGGGAGAGGGCGACATCACCGGGCATCTCATCGGGCGCTCTCGTTCCTCGTTCCTCGCTGTCCCCTATATAGCTCTAAGGGAGCCCTGGGTACACTATTATTCGATACACGACAGCCAGCCAAGCTCACCCCCTCGGCTCCTAATGAGGTTTGATCGGGGAGACGCGCGCGGATGGGAAGCTGCCTCGTGCCTAATAGTAGCCCCTAGCCTAGCGCGCGCTGATGCACCTGTAATCTCCGGTATACGGGCGGTATAGGCCTGGACAAAATCGTGTTATGCAGCAGGAGCAGACCGACGTCGTCGTCGTACAAGCTATATACATAGGTTGTACACGTAGGCTCTGCCCGGCCATATACTCTTCGGAAGTGTGCGCAATTTACAGGAGAGCGCATCGCGTGTTGCCGCTGCTACACTGGATGCTGTGTATTTATAGGTTACGGCGCGTTCGTCTGTCGTTTTCCTCTCTGCTTGTACCTTCGTTTTTAGCTCTCTCTCGTCCGACCGTTTGCGGATTTTCGTTCGTTTATATATCCAGGGGGATAGGGACAATCGGGCGAGGCAGCTTAATGCGGGAGAGGCTGGCTCTTTAACGGGACAGCGCATCGTCTTGATCGGCTTTATGTGCGCGCCGGCTATTGCTTTTTCATTATGATGAGGCTTTGAAGGGTTTTCTCGAGTGTGTAGCTATACGAGCTCGGAGCCATATGCTGTGCGACATTCTAAGTGTATATATACGCTTTCGCTTTAACGTACTCAATTTCTTTTTACTTGCTCCTGCACTTATGATTAGTAAACGATATCGCGATTATTCACCCTTTTATACGATGCATTTGCGAAAAAAACGTAATGCACTCGTATAAAGAGACACCATAAGATTTTAATTGCCAACTATATACTCGTGTTATCATCTATATCGATACTGTATAAATGAATTCGATTTCGATTTGTTTTCGAAGCGAGAAAGATTTGATTTCAAGCTTGAAAAGTATGTGAACCGTGGTGAATGGATTCAACAAACATTCAGTTTTTTTTTCAAAACATCCAATGTACTCCCACTGACCAAACATTGATAAAACTATTCATTTTCAAAGATGAAATTTTACCTCAATATTCGTTTTTATTTCATATAGCGTAGAAAAAAAAAACTCATTTTTCGATATACACCATATACACACGCAAACACAATAGTCGAGCTTGAGCTTCCACGATCCTCATCAGTTGCCCTTGTCAGTTAGTATATATATATACATCTGGAAGCCGTAATCTAACCATCAACATTGGCTTTGAGCACCAATATATCCGCCCACGTGCAGATCAAGCTTGTTTTTACGGCTCCTGCGCGTATATAACGTATATATTCATTCGTTCCGATACAATTCAATAATAGCACGAATTGCATTATCGCGATCGCGAACATTTGTGTATATATAACATTTGATTCCAACGGCGCAAACATTGGCATTGACGCCTTCGAGCGACGAATATTATACCGAACCATTATTTTAATCTCCGTTCCAGAAGTATTTTAAAGCTCAGCTGTGCATATACATTAGTGATTTCAAGTAGATAAAGCTTTTATTTGGGGTCTACGTTAAATATTCATGCGAAATGGTTTTCTCTCGAAGACGAAGGAAGGAAGCAAGAAAAAAAAAGAGAAGTGAGAGAAAACGAAATGTGACTCGAGAATATCCGATCGATTGGATAAAATTGCCGAACGTCACGGCAGCTATTATCGAGTGATGCTCGAGTGTATTCCGAAGGATTCGAAAGTATAATGCATAAAGGCCAAGGGCCAAGAGAGATAACCCACACACACTCTTATATTTACAAACAAAGCCGTGCGCACGAGCGACCCATTAATAGCCGCGATGCCTGGCAGCCTCAAACTCAATGAAACCGATATATTATTTAATCGGTCAATGAAAATATTTATCAACGAATTAATCAGCCGGAGCTCGCATTAAGCCCAAACTATCGCACACACACAGACACGGACACACTAGCCCTCGTCAACCTTCGAAGCAATTGTCAGGGTTGCGAACACACACACACACACACACACACACAGACAAACATACGACGTTTACGGGGTCATCAGCTCCTTCGGCTTTTTCCGTGTATATATACATACGTAAGCCATAGAGAGCCAAATATGCAATAAATATAGCAAGCGGCGTGCACAGCGAATACATACAGCTTTCTAATGCGGAGGCATTCGCTCTTGTGTGCGCCTTGACATTTGGCAGATCGAGATCGCGAGCCCCGCGACTGTAATACGACTACTCCGCTCGCCGAGGCCTGGATTCTCTATACATATACACCCACTTCCCCCCCTTACCCCCTTACCCCCTGCGTCACGCCATTTCAAGATCAGCGCCTCGGTTAGGCAGCTTAGCTCGTGGATGTGTATGTATGTATGTATGTACGGGTTGGCTCGTATCGATTCGAAAGAGGCTTGGTTCTTTTTCTTTTTCTGTTTTCGAAACACTCGGTACACTTTTAGTTTTTCTTTGAGATGAATTATTATTTTGGTAAAGGCTGAAGTGTCGAGTTGAGAATCGAGCTTAGCTTCTGCATTTGCGTTGTGTACGTTCGAAAAAGCTTTTCTTTACTTCTGTGTGTATTGCAGTTTTTCGCGATATTTATATATGATTTTTGAAAATATTTTGTATCGTTGAATTGCAGTACGATATTGGATTACTTTAAAGTGCACTGAGAAAAAATATGTCTTGTATTAAATGAACGTTTCATTTACAGTACAATTAATGAATATCAGTTATATTAAATACGAATACGTTTAATATAACTCTTAATAGCTCTAGTTCTTAACTATTAAGTTCTTAACTATTAAGACGCGGCGCATTTGATAGAAGTCACCCGTACAAGTGAAATATGGATTAACAGTAAATGAATATTCAATTCGCCATATTCAAATCCACATTCATTTAATGCAAGACATTTTTTTTCTCAGTGTGAAAAAAGTAAGTAGCGAGTAGAATAAGTCGGTAAGGCACATAATCATAAATACTATTTTTGCAGCTTTAAAAAAAAAAAAAAATTATACAATGATTATATTTTACAGGTCAGTTAGTTTGCACTTTCAGATTAACGTATATTTTAAAAATAGAAAGAATAATAATTGTGAGCTTACACTTTTTTTGCGGATCACCTAACTACGAGCCCGGTAACCATTTATTTTTGAGGTCAGAAATTCGTTATCATCCGTCTTTTTTCCATTTTAAACAATAATCTAAATACGGAATCACAGCTTTAAATATACATTTGTTAGCGCTTTTCGTTATTCCGTGCGCCAAAATTACGTATACATACCGAAACGAGGTTCCCTTTTAACCGGGGCTTATTTATTTCGTAGAAAAATCAGCTGCACAGCCCAATTTTTAAACAGAATTTCGCAGTTAACACTCGAGTTAACCTCAACCCGGAGGAGCCAACCCCATGGCTTTATCTGATTTATGTCCAAAAGATTTAAGCTTTGCGACCCGTGCTGCGCCGATTTGGTTTGCAACACAACACACGCGAGCCGCACAAATTTCAAATGGAATTTCTACATGGATTATCCTTGGACAAAGTTGCGGGAGAAAGAAAAAAATTCAGTCAAGGTTCAGGAGATACATTACCGATGTATGTCTGGTCGCATAAGTCTAATCCTTTGACTTTTACTATACTTGGACTCTCTGTGAATACATAACGGATATTTTCTGCAGTATATGTTTCGCGTGCACTTTGAAGAAAGTGGTTTCGCTTGATGGTCGTTAAATTGAGGTTGACGGCTTTCTATTGTTATGCCTATATGCCTCGGCAAAGAATTGAATTAATTCGAGCGCGATAAAGAATTAATTTCATAAAACCCAGGAAGAATTATGCACGAGCTGATTTGATGTATGGTCACGCATTAAAGAATCAACATAATGTAATTTATTGCTGAATTAAAGTGAATTACTGCATTTCTAAATAAAAAAAACCAATACTTTGCCAAATGGTTATATTAACATACAGAGTCGCGTGTACATAAATAAAGAATACCGATTAACGTAAAATAACGTTTTTATAACGAACATACCATATTATACAAAAGTCAAGAATTGGCCAATTCGAAAAAGCCTACTCAATCCTCCACAAAGACACTCTACCGTATATAAATATAAAAATCATTATCATTCCCCAGGGCACGTCTCGATTTCTCAAAAATTAATCGGTCCGGAAAGAAGAAACAAATCATAAATATCGTAGCGAGCCACGTAGGAAGGGTCACCCAGGACACACACACACACACTGCACGATTCCGGCGATCTTTCTTCTCTTCGTTCCCTCCCACGTCACTTGCTTCTCTCGATCCTCTCTGCCCTCGTCCGCTCATACAGAAAGAGAGAGAGAGAGAGATCTTAAGGAGGGTAACGGCGTTGGGACAGGGAATATATATATATATATATATGTACGCGGCATGAGAGGCTGACCGGACGATTTACGGTGGCCCGGGAATCCGACGAATGCGCGCGGGGGCTGAGAGAGGCTGAGAGAGGCGCGCGCGGAACGTCGCTTCACAGCCAAGTTCTGCACCGGCGAAACTCCCTATGTTACTAGTATGACTACATGCTCTTCTCTGCTTTCTTTTTTCTCTCTCCTCTCTTTCTCTCATTCTCTCGTTCTCTTTACCCCCTTTTTCTCGATGCCCATCTGCAGCGACCTGGCAAAGCCGCGCGTTTTTCACTCGCGTGGTATATCGGGAATCTTTCGCGCATGCCTTTTTGGCTATGCTCGATTTCATTTCTCTCTCCTTCTTTCTGTCTCGGCTTTCACTGCGGATCAATTATAAGCCAGTCTGAAGTATTTTCAACATTCTTCGCATCGATGTAGCTGTTCCTTGCTCCTCATATATTTACGCATTTTAACGTCGCAGTGGCTTGATACGAAAATTATTTCCGTTTTAATAGCTTTTTCTTGTTTCGCTAAACAACTTGGAAGCGCAAGAAAAAATATTTGCAATATCGAAACTTAGAAAAAAAAATAGATAAAATAGAAAATCAGTTTTAAATCTAGTTTAGAAAGTTGTAAGAAATAAAAAAAAAAGTTTTTTTAATATTAAGGTCATATTATTAACTAAAATGTGCACCAATTTATAATACGTATGTATATATTTTTTGACTTTGTAATTTTCGTACTCAATTAGTAAATGAAAAGGATATTTCGATTTAAATTTGATAAAAATGATATAGTAATTTTAGTATTAATCTTCAATTCTGTATGATGCTGAACTAAAGTTAAATAATAGTAGACCTTTATAGCTAGTATTTATTTTACTACACTTTCATATATCGATTGATTGACTGTTCACCTTCATTCTCTTACCATTTATCGCTGGTATTTGTGTTGTTTCTTATTGGTGCTAAAATATTATTGGATCTACTTTTGTGCGTTGCCGTTGATTTAATTGTCATTTTATACACTCGCATTTATTACGACATTTCATGAGTCGTAATATTTTTATAGACTTTGTTGGGTGTTTCATTACTTATAATTATAGGATAAAAAAAACTGTAATATCGCTTACACGTGAATTTTTCACGATGCTGTAACTTGTAAAATTTGCGCAGAACAAAAAATCCTTCTGAAAGTTTTGTTATCACAGTATTGTACTTGAAAACTAATACGTAAAAGTTGATATTATTATGGAGACCCAAAAAAAAAAACATGGATACATGGAAAAAGATAGTTTGTATTTTATGTTATAAAATATCACAGTACCTTAAAAGCAATTGCATTACATAAGCGTTTGTCATGCGGAGAAGTGTAAGAATCCACAACGTTAAACATTGCGGAAGGTGTGACAATACGAAAGCCTATATAGCTACATCAGATAAAACAAAACATGCAGACATGTAAATATTGCTGCAGGAGTTTGATTACGTGCGTGTGCTGATTGTCAAGTAAGCGGTGGTTGTAAGACAAAAACCTTGCCCGTAAGAGCAATAAACGTGTACTGTAATAATTGTTACTATTTAGCCAGTATAATAATAAGCGAGTAAAAAAAGTCAAAATAAAAAAGAAGTAGATAAATAAGATGATCGAGTACATACGCTCGTTCGATGGGTGGCTCGGTCTCTTTCAACCTGCAACGTAAGGATCAGACGCGTAAAGTCGTGGCCACTTGAGGTTACACACAGTACAACATTATACGGAGAACAAGCGATACGTCTTTGGAGATTCGAAAGCTGATGTGCTTATGCCTTTGCTACTTTATATTCTTAATAAATGGTCTGCTGACGAGATTCACTTTGGGTAATATACTAGTTCCGATTTAGTTCAATAATGCGATCCCCGATAATTGTGTTGGCAAGCGATAATCCTAGGCCATTCTATTTCGAAAAGTACAAATGACAAAGGAAAGTAAATGATGGTATCAATCGTAACTAATGGCGAATCATAAGTTCATCATTGTACCCTCTTGTTATTTTTTCTTTCCTCTACCATATATTTATTTTCGTGCCACGTCAGATTTATTTCGCACCCCTCTATATAGGAAGTCCTACTGTGCAGAGAGCTAGCCTCTTAATCTTACATAATACACTTGCGCAAATGATGCGTAAGTACAAAAGCAACTATCATCTCTTGTCAATGAGATGACTATATGTATATCATAGTTAATGTGGAAGAATTTGTTTTCCTGACATTGCACTTGCTGATAAATGTTACATACTTAATAAACCTATACATTCTTGATTTCAAACTAGTTCCTTATACTATTATCTTTAGAAAATTGAATTTAAATTTTTTTTTCAGTACAGCGTGGCATATGATTTCATTAATTTGAAAAAAGGACATAAATATTAAATAATATGAATTCTAGAGTTCTTTAAGAATAAAAAGAGCAAATAAAATAGTTCGTTGCATCAGACTACGTAAGACGTAGCAATTCAGTCGTACAAAGAATTTCAAATCTCCAAAATAATCGCTTTTCTCCAAGTAAGGAAGGAACCAAAAAAAAAAAAAAATACATAATATCGACGAAAAAAATAATGACAATCTTAGGCAGTGAAATAATAATAAGCTTTTCATCGTTAACATAGCTTTATAGTGAAAAATCGATAGAAACAAAAAAAAATCACAAAATATATATTCTCCCTATTTCAAGTATAAGGTAACAAGATTTTTCATATCACAAGACGATACAAGACTTTTCATATCTAGGATGAAAAGCACATGAAAATACAAGTTCTTCGAGCAAAAGACGATAGACACGTAACAAGGCAAATAAGGCTTTTTAAAGTAAGCTACAATATAGAACTCGGAAGTAACATTGCGTTTTTGTAATACGACGAATTTTCCCGTCCCCCTGTATTTTTTCCACGCTCTAAATACTCCAAACCGCTTCGCACTATCGCCATCGCGTGGATTATTTACAATGCAATAAATCGACTAAAATAAAAGAGGAAAAAAAAGCTCGAGACAAAAAAAATTACCTTTCTTTTTAACGAAATTAACAAAATTTCACGTACACGCTCACGTCACCCACGCATCATATCCGCTATTTCGAGATCTTTAGGACTAGATGCGATCGTGAAATTTAATATTTCGCATATCGTATAAAATTGGAGGCTCGATTTCGCGTTAAATTCTTTTTTCATGAATAAAAAAAAAGAAAAAAAAAGGACAATAGCTCAGCGAAGGCGGCACATTGAATTTTGATGAATTTCAAGGCATGCACACGCACCAAATAAAATACAACTTGAAAGTGTTTTTCGCAGTCACATATCGCGTTACCCCCCATTTTCCCATTGTACTCTCGATCGTATCTAATATAAGAGAAGCATTTCGATGCACTTTGCCCTGTTAAATTTATCCCCTCTGTATTCGCTCTGTTTTCAACCTTTTCAACTGCTCCCACTTGTTTATTATTTAATCTATGTCGAAAGCTTCGGCTATTTGCCTCTAAAGTTTGCATATAAATCGACAGTAAGAGCTTTGAGTTTTTTTTTATCAGCCGCAACGATATACAATCGTTATGGCATTGGCGAACATATATATATAAATCGGTTTTCTTTTTTATCATGCTGTCGTGAAAGGCCGACCGAATGGAACGTAAAATCATTATGATGTTTGTCCAGACTCGATTCAAAAACACGTATCGTGTGTTCGAAATCACATTGTCCCCTCTTTTTTTTTGCCATACAAATCGAATCTAAGAGTTAGGATGGAATTGGTTTTTAGTCGAAAGACACCACCAATATTGAACGATTTTTTACGCATTTGTTTTCGTCATTCTTTTGTTTCATATCGCGTCATTTACGCGCTACTTTTAGTGGAAAATTTCTGTTAAAGAGAACGTAGGGAAATAATTAAAGTAGTATAATTATATAGATAATGATAAAAAATGTCCGACGTATCGAAGCTGCTCAACCAGTTTTAATTACCGTTTTTAAAAGGTCAACCTTACAAGAGATAAAGCATAAACATAATTAAAAATTTTAAATTACTTTGGAAAGAATTGTTGCTCAAGTAGTTTATTAGCTTGAAGCGAGTATACGGACGATAACGCGGAATATAAGCTGCAATAGGTAATACAATGTTGTTAATTTTCCAGCCTCGCAAACAAATGAACAATAAATGGTTTCGCTGATTATACCGTGAATAATTATGATTATTATGCATTAAATGATATAATAAGCAATACTCTGCTAGTTAACCTCATCAATTAGTATTAATGAAATTACTACCGAAACATCGCTCGAATTTATTACAGCATTTTCGTGAAATACGGGTAAATAATGCGATTTAAAATAATCCACGTAATTTCGTTACTTATATACCCTTGGAAACTTAATTTGGCTCTCGTACCCCCAATTTTTCACAAAATTACGCATTGTAATACGTTTATTAATCACAACAAAAATCCATGCTACCTTGACTTACAACCTCGCGATCATTCAATTCCAAAATATAAAAATGCAACGTGAAACTTTCGCGTCGCGGAATAAAATAAATTGATTTGGCGCTCGGTAAAAAGAAAAAGCATAACCCTTCGGAATATCGATTCAAACAATACAACCGTGTCCCCCACAGAATTTTCCACGCATATACATATAGAATTATACGCGCGCGCACATCCTTTTCTTTATATATAAATAATTGCAAAAAAAGTGTGGAAAAAGGGTCTACCAACGTCGCACCGTGCCAACGCAAATCCAAATGAAAATTAAATCTCTCCTGACGCGTGTCAACCCGTTCCCCGTCTATTTTTTTTCTCCCGCGTGTTTACACTCCACGCGCGCTGGAAAAATCGAGCATCAGCCACTCGGTATATACAGAACGGACGTGGGTGCGAGAATTTGAAATTCAAACAGCAACAGCGCAGCAGCTTCCCCGTGTGTATACACAGGAGTGAGCGGAGCAGGTCGAGCAGCTTCGATAAACAGAACCGTAGGGTGTATATGCACGTAAGGGTGCAGGCGTATTTCGATTATACACCCAATTAGGCCCGCCCGCATATATATATGTATATAATGTATAGGTGATGCAAATACTCGAATGCTTACCTTTCGCTGGCGATGGAGCTGTTGCGCGACATCGATTTCGGCGACATCTCGAAGTCGCTGTCGCTGCGGTAGAGGAAGCTCTCGCGCCTCTGGGGCATAGCCTGTAGGACGAGGCCAGTGCTGGGCGATGTGCCGCCTCCTCCGCCGGCGGCGCCGTCCAACGTCGAGGCGCCATTCTCGACGTCGAAACTGCAATGTGGCCAAGGGGTGACACGAGGTCGGAGATTAGACCTTGGACTTTTGAGGATCGTTTTCGAGGGAGTTTTGACAATACCTTACACTTGACGTTTGCTATTAAATATGGAATTTGGCTTTTGCGAGCGACGGAAGTTTAAGTTTATCTTTGTTTAGGTTCGACTGTTGTACAGTGGCTAACTTTAGTTTCGCACGTTTCTTGAACATACGAACAATCATAGCGCATGTGCAAGTGTAAAATATTTTCTTAAAGTTCTCGAATATATATATATATACATTATTCAATCGTATGAATTAGATAAAAAAAAGTTTGTAGCTTATATATAAAGTTTAGGCAAAATCATAAGTTTTAAGCCAGAGTGTAAAATGCCAAATACTTTGTCAATCTTGTGGACCCCATGCATATTTTATTTATTTTTAAAACTTTGAAATTGAAATATTCATAAGTCGATAGGTATATGGGTATACGGATAAGCTTATTATTATGATTATTTTCATATAGACATCCGCAATTTTCAATGGATATATAATTCTTTTAAATTTTCAGGTGTTCTAATAGTACACCGAAAGAAAAGAACGGCATTGAGTACACACCTGGTTGGGTAAATTGAAAACCATGAAGAAAGTTTGGACTGTGTCGCTGTGACATTCGGACTGATTCCAAAGACGCCTAGGACTCAATGCCATATTTATTACACGTTTTCTTCGTGGCAATTGATTTACCTAACCTTTTTCTAGCACTGAATCCTAACTCCATTTGTAATGCTTACAGTTCCTTTCTTTCCGCGTACTGTTTACAATATTATAGTAATGTGATTATTGTAAATAGTAGAATAGTAAAATAGTTATGTTGTGAAGTAAATGTGCGCATATCATAATGACTCAGGAAGAATTAAGTTGAAAAAAAAAAAAATACAATAATTATATGAATAATACATAATCATATTTGCATTCAAAGAAAAAAACTCTTAGATAAACGTTATTTTATGAATTACACAAAGATGAATCATTTCCAAAAGTTAGAGACGATAAATTGAGACAAATTATCACATCTAATCGTAAAACTTGTCTCGTAATGAGGCAGTACATTTATTATATACACGTGTATATATAATAGATGAGTTACGAGTACAGTCGAACAATCAATGTGTATAAATATACTGCTCGTGCTGCGTGTTTCCACGTGGTCTTGCCTTTTTGGGATTCACGAGTTTCCTTATTTCAGTTCCAACGTGCACGTTTACATTTATACGCATCTTCGTTTCCGTACGAACAGTATTAAATACGTGCCAAAATTTCACGCATTGCTTGAGTAATATTAAGTCATATCAGAAAATGTGTTATTGTGAATATTTAAAAAATATTCGATAACGAACCACTTATTTCAAGTAGCATTACGTTCTTTTTATTCGATTTGCAAATATTTTTATCTATTATTATTTGAATCAAGTGAAGATTTTTGATGGCAAAATCAAAAATCTTCATCTGACAAGGGTTCAATCGGATTCTGAAAATTGTAAATTCAAATTTTTCTTATTATTTCGTTTCAGTGAAGTACAACATTTCAACCGACATTTTTGCTGAAATTTTTCGCTTCGACTGGAAAATGTTAGTTGCAGAAAAAGTTTGAATTCAATTTTAAATTCTTGGATTTTCGAGATTTAGATACCCTTTTGCCTCAAATATAGAAGATTCTTCTACTGCCACTTTGAGGTATTAAGAAGATTCCAAGAAGACTATTAAAATTAAATAGGCCGGTAATTCGCATTACGTCTTTTCATAAAGAGGGTAAGTATATATGCATATTTTGAAATTACATTTATTTAAAAAAAAAAAGTTATAAGCGTACAAAGAGTAAGGATGCAAAATATAGATCGATAGAATCTGTTTCTTATTGTGTTAATAGTGTACATCCACTGCAAGCAAAAAAAAATACAAAAAAGTTCGAATAGTTGTTGTACATGATCTCGTTGAAACGACCTGCGGGTCAAAAATAGTACATGCCATAACGCCGAAGGTTGTGGTATCACTTTTTATATGATACTGACTATGCTAGCTCAATAAAAAGGCATAAAAGTATAAAAGGCTGTAAAAAGATTTTCAATGAAAGTCTTTGAATAGGTATATAGAGTGTCAACAAAGTCACAAGCTGCAACATTAATAAAGAATTTCTTCCTATGAAAATAAATGTTGTTTGTGTTTTCTTTTCAGCTGCCTCCACGATAAGAGGCTCAGGAGTGATCGTTAGCAAAAAATTTAATGAATCTGGACCGCTTTTATACTTATGCGCTATGAAGTACACGCTTTCATTGCACGAAATCCGAACAGAAAGAGAACCGAAGAATTGCTTATAGGCTATATTCGTTTAATCTGCTTTAAATTATCCGACTATTAAATGCAATATTTTATAGCTTTTTTAAAATATTTATTACATTGTAAACTAAAACTAAAACAGAATAATATCTTATCTTCGGGAATTTACTTAAAAATTCACGTTATTAAATAAAAGATTTTAACTGATTTGCAATAAATGATCTAATAATGAAACCACGAGTAGAATTTAAGAGAAAAATTAATTACTCTCTTTTTTTCCCCGCGGAAAGCACTTTCCACAGCGTTTTAATTTACTTAATTGTAAAGAGAAGGCTTTTAACGATTAAATAAAGTTCGCTTTAATTCAAACAGAGTTCATTTAAATTGTTCGATTGCTCATTGCTTACTTCAAAAGAATGCCAATTGTCCAAAATAATGGAAATTTACTTATGATAAATTGTTTGTACTATAATTGAAAACGTAAATGTTACGTTCCCTTCCTTTTCTTGATACTCGCGACTAATTAATGCATGGAATTTTATTAAAATTTGCATCTAGGTAACTTTTTACCAAGAAGGTGCATCCAAGTAATATATTTAGAATTTTTTGGAATAAATATATATAAAAAACTTTGAGAGCCTTGACCGAATTACTTTATCTCGGTAATAGGTGAAATTATCGTTTTGTTTATCTTGCTTTAGCGGGGAATTCTTTCACTTTTGTCTTTATACGTACTTTTCTATTACCCTTCCCAAGCGTTTCTCTCGGCATATATATAAAGTTTTTAAAGGACTTTGAACTACTTTTTTTCAGTTAAATTCACCTTGCATATTTGATATATAATATACGAGACTGAGCCTAGTTTCAAACTTTTCAACTCTCTCGCCCTTTAATACGCCAAAATATCTGGGTGTTATACGGTAAGTATTTTTACGGTAAGTAGAGTCGAATTTTATTTGCCAGGTGCAATTTGGTGAAAATAAATAAAGTGGCTTATCATA
This sequence comes from Megastigmus stigmatizans, assembly GCA_900490015.1. Classification (NCBI taxonomy): domain Eukaryota; kingdom Metazoa; phylum Arthropoda; class Insecta; order Hymenoptera; family Megastigmidae; genus Megastigmus; species Megastigmus stigmatizans. The sequence continues at coordinate 10,980 of UELV01132077.1, read as the reverse complement.
TATTTACGGTAGTAGCGCACACGGATGTTAACAAATGATTAAAGTTTCGTTATAAATTATATTTTTAATATCTATTTCCTTTATGAGTTCAACGAAAATTATTTTTTCAATAGACCTTTATATACACATAAATTTGCTGGCGTATGAATAATCAACAAACGCATTCAATTGCAATATTTATTTCACACACGAGCAATCAAATTAATGACGAGAAAAAAGAAAAATTATTAATCAAAATACATATTCGCAGTCAATTAAAGCAGGCTCTTTAAAATGCTCGTAAACGTGTACGTTGATATATCCATCCAAAGTAAAGCGCTCGTGTGCCTTTGACATACTCTAATGCTTTTTCTATCGTTTCTTACAAAGACGGTAAGCTCGCGCGCATATATACCCTCTTACAACTCATCAGCCTCCCTTCAAACGGCAACTGCAACTCTCATAAATTTTATAAAAGTAAACTGCGAGCCTTTTATTGATACTCGTACATGCCCATCGATAACGACTCACATAATCTACAGCATTTCCATTATAATATATCGGACAGACCAGTAGCCGCGGCCGGCTTTATACATAAAACTCCTTCCGCCACACGAGTCGGCTCAATTAGAATTCTAATTTTCCCGATGATTCAGCTAATAACATTAAACGGCCGGTGCATAATATCGAAATATTTCAATCAAGGGTGGCCAATTATTACACGCGTCCAGAGCGCAACAAATTACTCGACTATTACTACTATTAGCAATACTCGCGCGAGCCAACATTAATCCATTGGTAAATTCACGTTCGGATTTGGTGGAAAATAAACATTCCGCGCTTATATATACCTAGGATGGATTTGTGCAGCGAGCGGCGGTGTCGAGGCGGGGGCGGGAGGTTACATATAGAAATATATCGCTGTAACGCGGGCCGGCGAAATCGATAATCGCTCAATCTGGGGAATAAAATCCTCTTAAAACTCGATAAACCGATTTGGTCCTCACGGCACATATTATAGGAACAATTTCGCTTCTCGACCGGCGTCCCCCGACACTTTGTCAGATATGTCAAATTGTCGCGAGAGCGGAGACTCTTTAAAGCCACCCTCTATACTTACTCATATATGTATAAGCGCACGCTCGCGACAGCTATTTTCTTATATACCGCCTGTCAATTGCAACACACCGCACCCATGTTTCCCTGCGTGTGTATCTACATTGCTGTATATTTGCACGATATAAACCACCTCTGTCGCTGCAGGACTGCAGTTTTCTTTTTATACGCGAGAGTGAGAGAGAGAGAGAGAGAGAGAGAGAGAGAGAGAGAGAGAGAGAGAGAGAGAGCTGCACGTAGATGCTTGATCCATTCAGTTTTTAATGTCTTGACACTTTTGATGGAGTAGCTTATGGTTTTCTTTTTTTTTTCTTTTATACGTGTTGCAGCGTGTCGCGGTTTGGTTTGATTGAATGACGCTGATTTCTAGGTTGAATTGTTATTATGTATTCAAAGGGCTGCCAGGTCTGTCTAATTGAATTTGAGAGTCTTGGAAAACGTGTTCTTTGAGCATTTTAATATGCTTGTCGTGTGAGCGCGAGAAATAATTGTGCATTTATATATACGCGAATCGATTATTATTGTTACCGTGAATTCGCGTCGGATATATATTAAATAATGTCGACGTTTTTTAAATTGTTTTTTTGTAAACAATGAAAAATATCGTTGACGTATATAATATCGTGAAATTACTCGCGAATGCAATATTTCATCTTTGAAAGTGTCAATATCCTGTACGATCGAGCACATTGTTGTGACTGTATAGGAGAAAATATTACGCTATCAATATTTCATATTTTCCGTACTTTTAAATGTTTAAAAATATTTTCGAATAATACATGAATAATAGGCATTTATAAGTTCAGTTACATCAGATATTCCGTCGATAAACCATTGCCACAAATGATATCTCGCGCAATATTTAATTAAATTATATTGAATTTATACATCGATTATCCTAATTAAGCTATTGCTTTGCGTATACAATATGGAGAAAAAAAAGTTACTAGATTTTGTTCAGTGAGATCGATCATCAATTTCAGAGTAAAATCCAATACATATTTTACCGCGTAAAATTATAATATTCTGATTAATATTACAAAAATAGTACTTAAAAATTGCACATCCCAATTGTGATACTCACTAGTGTAACATGGTTTAAAGGTGACAATTTACTTTGAAAAATAGAGAGATCATAAACAGTCGAAACTTAACTTTGACCTCGAACATTATAATTATAGTTTCGTAATGATCAGTGGGTATCACTTGAATAGTGTTACTAATTCTTGGTAAAGTAATTATTCTACGCGAGCAGCACGATTAATAGAAGTATTCAAATGCATATTATTCAGAATGTAGATTTTGACAAATGAATTTAAATTTAAAAATGAAAGTACCGCAGCACTAATAATCCATCAGCACAATAATCTCTAACACTCGATTACTGTAATACGATTTACTCCCGTGTAATAGTCGCGTCTCAAAATTGTACTATCCTCGAGAAATTGTAGGTCGGCCATGAAAGAGGAAACTTTTCATAAATTTGAAAAAGTCGAGGAGAGAGAGAGAGAGGGAGAGAGAGAGCAAGAGAGACAAAGAAAGAACAGGAGAGAAAAGAGGTGGCCGAGGAGACGAGCTTACAAGTTACCGCGGCGTCAGCTTTAAAGCAAAAAAAAGGGAAAAAGCGCTCGCGTCGCTGGAAAATTTTCGCAAAGAACCGACTTGCTGTTGCGCTATATATACAGGCTCAATTTCTCGCCGGGGCTAAATGTTTAACCCTCTCGATCACCACCGCGGTACTTAGCAAATTGTGCCGAGCAAATTGCTTATGCTATATAGATGGATTTGTCGATGGGCATCGCGGTGGCCCCAAAAGAATGAGAGGCAAGACGAGAGAGAGAGAAAGAGAGAGAGAGAGAGAGAAAGCGCGTCTCAGCATTGCCGAAGGAGCAAAACTATATTCGCCTCCTCCTAACGAGGCAAGAGTGACGTAAATCCAGTGGCACTGGGTTGGCGGGGGGATAGAGGGAGAATAGACTGAACTGTCATCCTATATATACTTATCTGTGCAGCCTCGGTCCAAGAAGCGCGAAAGAGAGAGAGAGAGAGGGGGGGGGGGAGAGCAGTTGAGCACATTTAGACGCTGTAAACTCGAGACCGTGATGCTTTTCACGAAAAACGCCGCCCTCGCTCCTCTCTCTCTGTGAATTTCTATATACCGCGCGCTTTATCTGGGCTCCGGTCTTTCTCTCTCTCTCTCTCTCTCTCTCGGCTGAGCACTCCCACGCTCGGGAGGCTACATTCACTGGGGCTATGAGGTGGCATGCGTTATAGACCGTTTGCTGCTATCGCTCGAGACGCAAATTATTCGGCAAATGACTTTTTCGAGAATAGAATCCCGGGCCACTACGACAAATTATTCCGCCAACTTTGCCTTTCTTGGTGGATACATCTCGAGCTGTACGAAGTTACGATTGACTCGAGAGCGATAAATTTTATATTACGCGTCTTTTGGGAATAAATAATTCGAATCGATTCGAATTGATTCTGTAAAATAGGCCATTACTCGTTGAATGAATGCAGCGTTTTTGTACGCGACAACGAACTATATAAATTATTCATTGAGCGATAATTTTTTTTCCTCCACTCGCTGCTGCACTGTTTTACAGACATTAAATTAGTATAAGTGATTCGCAATTGAGCGACCCAAATAACCTGTAAAACCAGATTTGCACGTAAATAGAATGTTAAATAAATTAGGTGCTTCAAAGAGTTAAATGCTATTAAACTTTTTTCCGGACATATAATGTGTTTATTTTAAAAATGATTAATTTGAATATTGTATATATACATAATGTTTGAAAAGGATAATATACAATCTTGGGAGTCCTGTTCTCTTTTAATAAATCACTTGGAAGCTCATTTTAATTTCTGTACAGTCAATGGTATATTATTTTCCGAATGTAGAGAGAGATTAGCATAATAGTACTGCCAGTAAATTGGGTATTTGCATAATATAATGTCTATTGGCAATTTATACGTAACTGTAATTGTAATGATATGTATTCTAATAAATATGAATTATGTAACTGTTATGAAAATTTCAATTGACTGTAGTTATTATTAATAAATGAATTTTATTATTTAAAATAAGCTTGATACGTGTCCAAAGATGGAAGAGAAATTCATTTCGAATTTTTTCGATATCGCAGCTGAATCGTGTCTCTATCTCCCTCGATAAAAATTTTACACGCAGAATTTATAGACCGCACATCAATGGAATTCTTACAAAATATTTCGTACTATCGGAAGAGAATGTATTACTTATATTCCAGAATCGATGTTCACTCGTCTACTATAGATAATAATAGAATTAAAAGAATGATTGGATGGTGCTAAGTCTATTTCACTTGACTAAATGAGTATGAAGTGATTATAAGAATTTAACTGTAGTAGAATATATTGATTTTTTTTACTACTCGAGAGTCATGTATGGTATGAAAAATATGAATTTCAAAAATAACTGACAAACTTATTTAACGCAAAAATGACTGAAGCTGTGTTTAAAACATTTAAAGCAGTTTTACTATAGAAAATAGATTATTTAGAATTCTGCTTTGCAATTACAATAAGGATATTTTAAAACAACTTCTCAAAGCATACGTTTTTAAGCTAACACATTTAAATAATTTTTTCCAAGTGTTTATGTTTGAAATTTTTAACCTTGAAGATAAACAGAAGATCATGGTCATGATAGCCCTGAGTATTTGTCCGTAAGCTAATTAATTAACTATGACCCGGGCATCCATTGTCACGGGAAAGTTTAATCGTATACTTTGCTGAAATGAAATATCAATATAATAATACAATTTCAGTTTGCTTACTCTTTGCGTCAAAACGACGCAATCACGTCATTTCAATTACGCTAATTGCTTCTCCGGTTGATATACAAACTTGGGACTGTTTACTGAACTCTATAGGTATGATACAATGAGACATTTAGATACTCGTTTTTAATAAAGTATTCAATCGCACTTATTGCATATAATCAGTTTCTAAGCCGAGACTATAGATCAAAGAGCCAGTCCGGGAGGATTTGATCGATAGAGCTGAGGTGCTTTGTGTGATAAAAATATAAGATGTACAAGAAAGTTAATTGCTTGGGCGATTTACCCTGTGGGTGATTGAAAATCAAGAAGAGCTTTGGCTATACGTCTGTCTGACTCTTTTGCCATGCAGACGAGCAATTTGGCTTCGTGATTTCCATTTAACCGTGCGCCTTGTAATTAATTTTAAATTTTTCGCCTTAAATTTTATCGATCGCAACGCAAGTAATTCGTATAAGTCAAAAAAATATTTTGAATTATAGAAATTCATAATACAGGTGCGATACGTCTATGAACTATCTATCTTTAGTAAAGTTTCAAGAAAATGTTTCAATGACACCTTCAAATATTTCTGTAACCGAAGTGAGGGAATTTTTAATTATGTAATTGAAATATTCACTTAAAACTTTGTCAGATGATAGATAATTCATAGACGTAGTGCACCTGAATTTGGGATTTGCATGATTTCAAGTATTTATTTAGTTATATCTATTGTCGTATTTAACCAAATACGTAAAGACATAAGAGATTCATTTTTGAAAAAAAAACTGTCAGTACCTTGGTAATGATGTAAGCATTATGTGATTCCAGTTTCATAAAATTGTATTCAAAGAGATTTTAGCCTTTGTAAATTTCGGAATTATGGAAGGAATTTATGAAACTTGAAGCATGTAATGTTTACATCATTACCGAGCTGTTGACAGACAGTTTATATCTAAAAATGAATCTCTATCTTTACATACTTCATTAAATGCGAAAATCGCGATGAGATAGGAATGTTAATTTAGAAAAGTTTTGTTAATTTTCTAATTTACTAATCGTTCTTGTAAAGAAATTTGTGTGTAAAATTTATAATGCTGTTTTAACTTTAAAGTAAAACAAAAGGTACAAAAACTTTAGTTTTCATTACCTTTTTAAGAGCAACCTAATTGGGACTTGGAGCCGGTAAAATGAACTGCCAAGCTTATGAAGGATTTTTCAATTTTCATAATTGTTTTCTGCCGGGAGTAAAATTGATTTCTTTTTTTGTATTAATGCTGGATTTTTTAAATGAGCTGTTAGAATTTATTTTATTGTCCTTAATAAACCATTATTCTGCACTCCAGTGTCCCTCTGATGGAGAGCTGACGAACAATGCCATCTCTGCATTCTCTGGAGAGGGGAACCTCACCGAGAGGACAGATCAATACGAGAGTTGAAAAGACTTTTATTTAAAAAAGTGAAGATAAAAGGAATAATGAAAATTAATGTTTTCAAAGAGGAGTTTAGTATGAAGATGTTTAATAACGTTTCGTTAGGCTAGTCACAATCTGACTCTTGTAATTGATTAAATAATCGTTTGCAATAATGTATTGTCTGATTATATGTGTGTTAGACAATTGTTTAATGATCATTGAAGGCAAAAGACTGTATTATGATAAATATTTAATATTTGCTTAATCCTGTATTCAAGTGTAACAAGATTGAAGTATACATAGTTATAGGTAGGTATAAAAGCATATTAATTATTTTTTAAACAAAAATATACGAAGTAGCTGAATATTATCAGTATCAAAATTTATAAAAAAAAAAATAAAATAATTTCATAACCAATATCTGATGCGGTTTTCGATTATAAAAAGTGCATTCATAGAAGTGCTCATTCCCAAGAATTCAGATGTGCAAATGTGAAGTCAATATATATGTATATCTTAACTACTGAAGCTGCAAATGAAATAATCAAGCTTTCGTATATCTCGCACCAATTATTAAAGTATTGAACGATTTTCGGAGAGTTTTGCGTACATAAACGATTTCCTTTTAATTACCGAAGCATAAAATTATGCTATTATATTCGGGAAAATAGACGTCGAAACTAGTTGAACGGAACGGTAATTATGGATTATGTATAATTAATAAAAATGCGAAAAGATATGATTTAAGCTAATTAAAACGCAGTAATCAAAATTAACTCGTTAATTAGAGTAATTAAAGGAAAAGCATCAGGTGAACGAAAAAGGAAAAGCAATTTACCAGCGTAACGATAAGTTATTTCGCTGCCCGCATTACGAAACTCATCGAGCGTGCACGAAACAACGCGTTGCCACTTCTCTCTCCCACTCTCTCTTTCTCTTTCTCTCTCTCACTCTATCACTCTCACTCTCTCTCCGGCAAATCGTCCATACGATATATATATATAAAAAAACAAGAAACGTTGTCGCGACTCGCATGAATACAAGAGCAGTGCATTTACAGCAGCAAGAGAATCGACCGTACGACCTTCGTTATCATATATATTAAGAAAACGAAAAAAAAAAAAAACAAAGAAACGAAGAAAAAAAAGAATAATGAGAAGATCAAAAAAAGCAAGTGTATGCGTGCACACCAATATAGTCGAGTTTGTAATATATATAATATACTGGTTATACTGGCGAATATGCCTTTGGCGTTCAAAAAGAATATTCCTTACCTCCCTTCCGACGCGAACTTCCACCCTTTAAATAACTCGCGCGATGTCTTTTTTGCCTCTCGCTCCTCGCTCACGGATCTTTTCACGGGAATATTAGCCCGCAGTAAGCGCGACTTGCTTCAGCGAAGAGGGGAGAAGAGCAAAAACAGAGGGTGTGTGAAACGTTGGAGGTCGACTGTGTGTGTGTGTGTGTGTGTGTGTGTGTGTGTGTTGGCGAGGTCGTGGCTCGGGTGCAACCAACTTTATGCGGATTCTTAAGATTCTCGAAAACGCGATCGAAGCCTCGAGCTATAGTGAGACTGGCGAACCGCTTGCATTTCGAATGACGATTCTGTGTATGTGTTTATGTGTATGTGTATTGGGCAGGAGAGATGTTTCCGATGCCTTGCGTAGCGGAGATTGTTTGCGGAAAGCCAACTGCATCGTGTGTGTGTGTGTGTGTGTGTGTGCGCAGAAGTGCATCACTCGGTTTTGTTATTGGTCATCGATCAAGTTGTCGCATCGATAATTCGGCATATCAACGAAGGTTTCGGCGCTACGTTGGCCAGGTATGAATTGCAAGATGAAATAAAAGTAGGTCTTATTATTAGTCTTTTTGGATTTTTCAAAATAAGCCAGATTTGTTAAAGTTTTATAGCTGGATGAAAAGTTCTTTGACAATATCACGACTACAGTATTTCAAAATGTAGTGCAGAGCTGTGGACTCGACCTCACCGGGAACTTTGCACGGCTACAATTTCTCCAATTTTTGAAATATTATGAAAATTCAGAAAGTTCGCAAAGAAAAATATGCCGTGATTTATGAAATTATACTGTTAACTTAAACTAGTTTTTTTACTACCTTCAATTATGTCTCCATCGATTTGTTAAAAAGATTTATCATAGGGTATAATCTGATGGCTTGCAGGTTTCTTTTTTGTCCCTTGAATCCATTATTCGAGAGTATTTAATATTGAAATTTATAAAACTTTTAAGTCCGATGGGAAAAGTATAAAGTATGAATCTGAGCAAAGTATGAGTTATAGGAAAATAAAATTTTTTTCGTCTCTTTTTTAAGCCTCGAGTCGCATTATTAATTACAGGAATATCATTTCGTTGAACCTCTTACTGGATTTTATTTCTTACACTTAAATGAATTACCGAGAGTATATTTCATAAATGGTGGGAGAGGGCTTTTTTTACTTTAAGCATTTAATCGATGAACTTAAAAGGAGGGTTCTTGTACGACTTGTTTTTCACAGCCCCTCTGATAAAAATGCCAGTATTCTACATGCCATGCATAATAACGATTTTCAGCGTAAACGTTGGAAAGAGACAGATTATTTTTATAATGAGCTATTTTTAGATTCGTTGTTTTTCTAACGTTTCAGCACGTGGCAATAAAACTGCAACAAAAACACCCCTTTATTTCAATACTGCATAGGTTTATCACCTTTGTATTCATATCCCTATAAAGTGTATGTTTTACAATGAGTAACACATTTTAAAAGATGTAGACATACACACAGTTTGCAGTTGGCTTTCTACGCAATTTCTTTCTCGTAAAACATTTTTATTTGCCGGTATAGAACAAAAAAACATCCAAAATTCAATCACAAAAATATTTTAGAGGGTCATAAATACTTTAAAAAATATGTTCTAACAACGTTTGATCCGGCTGCAGGTAATACTTCCTTTTAACAAAAAAAATTGAAAGAGCAAAAATCTTCCTCCATAAAGTATTTACTCATAAAGTAAAACTCAAAGTATAAATCAATTTTTGATAAACTTGATGGAAACATATCTCGACAACTCCAAAATATACTTCGAACAAAAAACTATACAAGTTTTCATGATTTCCAAAAAAAACGTCGTTAAAAATGAGAAAAACAAAAACATCGAAAAAATGGAGGCAAAGGGTAAATGTATAATGGTTAAGTGCGAAGGATGGTGTCTCTATAGAAAAACGGACTACTCACTCAAAAACCGGAGATTCGCTTCGTGCCAACACCAACCTCGGCAAGACGATGGCCTTGTTCCTGCGCGACTTGAGGGTCTGGCCCATGGCGAAGGCCTGCTGGAAGTCCGGTGCCCCTATAGGCGAGTGGGGACTCAGTATAGTGATCCTGCGATCGCTGCCACCGGGACTCGTGAGGGAGATGAAGTTGTTGGGCGGCGGTAGACTCAGATGCTGGAGCTTGTTGCGATCCGTCCCAGCAAAGAGTCCGCGTCTGATCTCCGCCTTGAGACTCTCTTCCCGATGAAGATTCTCGCTGCTCTTGGACTCGATCACGTGAATCCTGCGGACGTCGAGCTTAGAGGCGGTCAGGAAGCTCCTGTGATGATGACCGCGGCTGTGCGCGCCACCGGTCACATGGGACTCGGAGGTCGAGTAGAGGGACTCGAGGGAGCGCGAGTCCTCTACGTAGTCGACCTCCGGGTCGAGATAATTGCGCGTCGTCCTCAGCGACTCCATCGATCTGGCGGTCACCTGGCTGCTGCTATTGCCCGTCGTTATCAGAAGATTCTGCTTGTTCTGGGCGTGCAAGGGCTTGACCTCGGGCTCGTAGTCCTCCTGGCTGGAGCTCGAGTGGGGACTCCTCGTGGTCATCATGAACAAGCCTGGCCTACTCGCCGAATACTTGACCAGAGCTATGGACTGGGCATTATCCCGACTGGCCGTTATGTGGTGGTGGTGCACCATCGAGTGCGGCTGATCACTCCTGGGTGATTCGTGGACGGTGCCGTCGAAGGTGCGCGAACGCCCGAATATCGGGTTGACGTGGAGGGTGCTTATCTGGGTAGTGGTCTCCTCGTCCTTGGGTATCTCCTCGACCTCGTTCTCCGAGGAGGAGGTGATCTTCTCCGAGGCCTCGGCCGAATTGTTGTCCTGGAGTCCGCGCTTGCTCAGCGAGATCTTGCTCAGGGGCATCTTCTTGCCGTTGGTCCCCTCCAGCTCGGTATTGCAGGTCGCGGGGTCGCTGCACTTGTTGCCGTTCGTCTCCTCGGGTTCCTCGTCCTCCATCTTGATAAGGCGGCCCCGGCCAATTCGGTGCAGCTATAGAGGGACACGAATCGGTCTCGCGGCCTCGAGGTGCCTGGGATCGACTACCGACGACAGTCTATCCCTTGGCGAAGAAGCTTCGTAGCTTATTCAACTTGTTTCACCGAACCAAGCGCCTCGACATTATCCAAGACTCGCTGCTGCCGGTGCCGGTGCCGTTGCTGCTGCCGCTGCCGCTCGGACCACCCGGAACTTTCGCTTTTGTCCGCGCGAACATTGTTGGGCTACTGCTTTTGGTGGTCGCCGCCCCGGCTGCTGTTGTTGGTAATGATGGTGGTTGCGGTGGTAGTGGTGGTGCTGCTGCTGTCGTTGCAGATGCTTCACCTGCTGCTGCTGCTGCTGCTGCT
>UELV01132054.1:0-10442 GCA_900490015.1 Megastigmus stigmatizans | reverse complement strand
AAAAAAAAAATTAGAACAACATTAATTCTTGAAATTCCGCTTCAGCCTTACACGTTTTAGAATCTGAATATCTATAAAATCAATTTCTTATAATACACACGCTAAAATACCATCGGCTTACTCGACCAAACAGCAAATAAATTCCAGCCAACAAAAGCCAGGAAAAAAAAAAATTGCAAAAACGATTCCAGCCTCGCGCACACGTCAAAAGATATATAACGTATATAAATGCAGTTACAATTGTCACGAACGATCCTTCAATTACGCAATTGTCCGCAGTACGCGTCGTACTACATTATACACACGCGTCGCTGGATATCAGCGAAAGCGAACATTTCGTATTGTATATATATGTACAGGATGCGTCACGAGCACAAAGCAAGAGAAGAGAGAGAAAAATGAGTAGATAATACATATATATATATGTAGAAGCAACCAGCGGTGATCTTGACTGTTGGTCATAATATCCCATCCGGCGCGCGCCAGTAGAAGAAGCGGAAAAAGAGCAAAGGATATACTGTCTCTCGCTCGCGGATTACTCACTTGAGAAAACGTTCGAGGAGCACATGGCGCACGGCCGTGAGATATACGCTTTTGCCACGTTTCGTTTCTTACAGATTTTTTGCTTTTCGATGTGTTGCTGAATTTGGGTTAGCTCCAATCTGATGCTCTGGATTCATACGTTTACTGGAACAGCGGAGATGATATTTTTTAGTTCTTTCGATATTATATCTTTTATTATATGTTACGAATTAAGTAATCGGTGGACGGAACGCAATATAGAAAATTCCCTTTGTCGGTAATACTTGATAACTACTGATACGAACGATTATATCTGGGCTTTCATATCAATTTTATAATACATTGCATTTAAAGTTTGATTTCTTTATTCTTAAATACTTTTTTGCTAAATTCGATTCTGTGGTACAAGAATCAAAATACAAAAATTTCAAGGTATCATAAATAATGAGGTACATTTCTTTAATTATTTATGTCAGTGATATTGCGTCATCTTCTCTAAAATCCATTTTAAGTTGTCCCGCACATACAATTTTTCATCAACAAGGATATATACCTATTTTAAAAAAATAATTATAGCTTGCATAAGTCATATTCAATTTTATAATTTTAAAGTTTAAATTCAAAATTCAATTATAACGCGATTAAAGATTTTTAATATAAAAAATACTCAGCTCGTGTCCAGAGAGCAATATCTTTTTAGTGCTGCTCGAGTCATACTTATACATGCGTACCTATAAGGTACACAGACACACTTTCTAACAGAGTTTCAAAGAAATAGCCGAGTTATAGACTGGATGGCCATGAAAGTAAGTGAAGTGATGTTATAGTATAGCTACTTAAACAAGAAAAGAAAATAATTTTTTGTCCACGCAAAGAGCACATTTTGTCTTTCTTGCCTGGCGCGGAATGTTGCAAAATTAATCTTTCCATTGTTGTACTGTACCGACACTTTTGCCGTGATGCTGTCGCGTTTTTGTTATTACGCAAGAATTACTATCATATACGCGATTCTCCTGCCGTTATATTTGTAAGCACTCGGGGAATCACGTTATTACGATTGATAAGTGCGCGTTATCTTTATACTTAAAAATCATGATTGGACGATGTCGCGATCGATAACGTCAGTGAAGAAACGTTATAGAGTTTTTGTCATCGACGAATTTAGTGCAAAAAGATTATTATCTCCTTTGGAAAAAAAAATTCTTATTGTTCCTATACATCTTAAAAATGATGATTTAAAAATAAAATTATAACGTAAATATATTTCTTAACTAAATTTAAAGTAATTTATCACTGTAGTGAATATTTATTAGTTTTCAGAATTGCAAATTGAATGAATCAGAATGATTAAAAATCAACTATATATCGTGTAAAATTTAAATATCGGTTCATAGCGGCTTTAAGTAAAATCGTATGTGCGCACAATCGTTTGTCATCGCTTTGAGATGTGCACTTTTGCTATCACAATAACAAAACTACAAATTATAAAACAATGTAATAATCATGAGATGAGATAAGATTCTAGTTTTAAAAACAGATATACATTTTTGATTTCTAAATAATGTTAGATCAAATAAATAACAAATATACTTAGAAAATTTAGAACATTTCTTCGGCGAAAAAATAATTATTTTCAGATTTGCTCAGACCAGGAAAATATTGTTAGTCGAAAGATTCTCTGTATCTACGTAAATGCATCTCTTATAAGCTTATACTCATTGTCACAAGTTTTATTAATCACCGTATTACATTATGAATTCATCTTCTCTCATTCTCACAAAGAGTAGTCTTTTTTGAATTTGAATTCTCTTTCGGATAGCAACAAACATAAATTCCGCAAATCGCCAAGTCTGGAAAAGCCACAGAAAAACACGTCATTAAAGTTGGATCTCCGGTACGACGCACCGACACTCGAAAAAGACAAAAAAAAAAAAAAGGGAGGCAGAAAGAAAGAGAAAAGAAATTGTTCTTCGTCATCTGCGCGTTCGTTCGCCACGACAACGACGCGTTGTATTATTATTATCGTCGCGGTGCAGCGGAGCGAGATGCCTCCTTGTCTACTTGCATATACAACTGTCGGAGCTGACTCATTTTTTACACGTCAAATTTGGCCAAACTTTTATTTCCCTTGCCTTTCGCTGTTCTCGCTGCTCGCATTCCCCAGTTGACAAACGCATTCTTTTATTTTCGATATACCGTTGGCTTCGAGTACGAGCATTTTTACCAAAATATCACTGCGCTTTGAGTGATTTATTGCGTAATAGATAGATGTAAATTGGGTGGCTGAAGTTTGATAAGAGTTTGATTTTGTCGGATTACGAGAAATAGGTTTATAGGTAGTAAAAGTAGTGGACGAAAAGGCCAGATAGACGCGTACTATCACGTTTATACAGGGCCATCAACGCGCAAATCTTACGAAATCTTTTATTGCAATCGTAATCCTTTGATGCGCATCCTATTATATAGTACTTTGGTCGCGTAATTTCTCTATTAAAAACACGTGCATGTGAGAACGAAAGAATTAGGTTTAATCTATAACTACTCAATAGGGAAATATGTATACAATTCTTGCGCGCTGATTGAAATGATATTGTACCTATACATAATCAAAATGGTGGATGGGTAAAATTGTATTTTGGATATGAGTATGTGCGCTATCAGTAGATACTGCCTTATGAGTCAGACGTATTTCGCCTATATAAAGTGCGATTCGGCAAAGTTCAGATTGGCGAAAAGATAATTTTATTATTAAAAGCATTAACACCTCGACACAAAAGTTGATTGCAAATATTTATCAGGCTCTTATTGTCTTCTCGTCTTATTTAACGTTAAATAAATTCTTGCACGTATTTCTTTTTGTACTAAAATAATACGATCTCTTTTAATATCTATTGAGAGTATGATTCATATTTATATCATATACATCTATTACAAACGAAACGTTGTTCCTATAAAATTGTCCCACTTCCACTATCTCATCAAAAATTCTCTAATCCCAAAAAGAAAAGTTTTTCAGCTCGCAACGCGCGCTTCATCCATACCTCTCTCTCTCTCTCTCTCTCTCTCTCTCTCGCGCGCTCTAACATCTTCATATACTGCACGCACATGTACGCGAGTGTCATAGATATATACGGGTACGCGTGTATGCTCCGTCTCACTCTCTCTCTCTCTCTCTCTCTCTCTCTCTCTCTCTCTACGATTCAGCTGGCCAGGAACTGGCGGCGCCGCCGCAGCTCAGCGCGGCAGTTCGTCTACTCGCGTGTCAGTGTCCCTCGGACTCTCGGTCGCATCGCACGATTGCGCGCACGCGCCTCCAGCGGCACTTCTCGCTCTCTCTCTCTCTCTTTTTTACTCACTATATTTACATATACGTTCGGTTGTGTATACACCTTTTTCGTGGATTCTTTCTAACGCGAGTTTTTTTTTCTCGCACTTATGCAGCTGCCGAATCTACGCGGGGATTAAGTGAGTGTGTGTGTGCGTTGTGTGCATTACAGTGATTGTGTGAGCAAGTCGTACATGTATGTCGATCGATTTACGCTATCTTGTCGCGTGGAGTGCGATGTTTTGTTTGTTTCTCATCGCGCAGCAAGGAGAATTTGTTTGAGGGATCGAGTGATCGTTCGGCTGCTCTTTTTTCGGGGGAGAAAGTTTATACTTAGGGGGAAATTAAGCCGATAATCGGAGTTGGCTATATATAGAGCTGATGTGTATTTCTTGTGGCTCCAAAATGAATTTTGTCAATTTTAGTTATGGGATTGTAGATATAGTTTAATTGTATATCTTAAATAGTAATTTATTTTCTCTCTCTAAGTTGTTAGTTATATAATATTATATTAAAAGTCATACATTGATATTGATTAAACTGCACAATGAAGTTTCGAACTCAAATATTGTGCTTACCGGCAAAATTAAACCTTTCGACTATAAAGCTATTCATAAGGAATTATTCATCATTTGTCAGCTAAACTTTTCTTTATGAATCACGATACGAACGATTCGTATGTACAATTTGCATAAGACACGAACGAACCACTCGGACAAACTCCTCATACAAATTTTCCAACCGTACCCGACAAAAAAAAACAACATTCAAAAGAAAAAAAAATATATAATCGTTTCACAGTATCCACCACAGAAGCAACAGTGATTATTCTCGATCGATGAAAAGAGTGAATAAACCATGAGGTTCAAAAGTGCCGACGACGAAGTGAAGCGTTAAAAGAGAAAAACGCAGCGTGTGTTTGTGTCTCGTGAGATTTCGCGACTTGTCTAGAGACCCAAATCAGAGCAGAAAGGAACTGCGCGGCTCCAAGGCCTTATATATTTTCGTTTTCAAACTGCACGCAGCTGCAAGGCCGGCAACATGGTGAGTGTGTGTCGGGTGTCCGCAATACCTATATATACATATACACAGTGCGTAGAGCTCGCCAGTAAGAATTGATCCCCTACCCTTTATTTATTATTTCGGAGCGCGCGGTCCGTTGCCATGAGGCGGCGTGGCAGGTGTTGTACTTTATAAGTGTGTATACCCAATACTTATGTGTTGGAGTCTTGTGTGTGGGATTCGGAGAGCGCGATCATAACCTCAAAAAGGTATACAAGCGAGAAAGTGTCGACGAGCCGGTGACTGAGCTCGAGACTGTGGTTTTCCCAAGGGCAAGGATATGTGTTTGTCTTTTTTGCGAGATATTGTTTGGATGTAGGCGTTTGGAGAACTCGAATAACCGGCGATTAACGCCTCGTTTCGAAGACATTCCTTTTTCTTGCGCCGAGAGAGAGATGCCAACTTTTTCTTTGAATTTTATTTACATTTTAACGTTTCTCTTTTTCCGTGTGCAGTATTTCTCGTGTGGGTTATTATTAGCTTTTGCGTCAGTTTTAGAAACTGGCAGAGATAGTTTTTTCTTACTGATCCAATTTAATTGGTTTTAGATAAGACGGTATATTGTAATTTATGTTAAACTACAATTTTTATAAAATTTATTTTGCAACTTCGTGTGATTGAAAAAGAACAGTAAGAGTAACTTAGTGGTTAATAACGTTCATTTTATTATGAATGCATAAGCATTGTTAGAAAATGCCATTATCTAATCGATAGAAAAAAGTTTTGCTTTTCTATTTGCGCGAGCTGAATTAAAAAAGGACAGTGTAGGCTTCTAACACCGCTTTTATATGTATTATATTTTTAAAATATTGATTTAGTATTTGTTGATAAACTGTGCCTCCTTAGTATGTCAATGCTATTGCACCATGTATGGCAAAGGAATATTACATTTAAATAAAGAAGCCGTATTTCTCAAAGTCATATTTTTGATTAAATATTTTTAAAGATAGCTTTTGTACAACTTTTCTGAACTTTGTGTTCTTCAAAACATTCGAATGTATGAAAAGATAAGCGAATGCAAGGCCGTTATTGTGCAAATAGTGGATATTATCGGCGTCTAACATTTTTTTAAATAAATTTTAGTTTCTTTCTTACCGGCGCTATATTAGTAAAAAGTACTTCAAGTTTTAATTAACATTAATATCATTACATATACTACATATTAGCAAAAATTTTATTATTTAAAATAAAAAGTGAATACATCCTTTATACACATTGAGCAGTATCATAAAATTTCCGCTAGCAATTCTTTATATAAGTACATAAAGGAGGACGCCGGTAGCGGCCCATGGTCAAACTTGGCATGAATCCTATAAAATCGACATCAGCACAAAGAATCTTTAAACTCTGAAGTATTTGAAGAAAAAATGTCTTCTCTATGAAGTGGAAAATATAAAAAAAGTGATTTTTTATAATTTTTAATACTAGATGTCGGATGAAATCTTGAGTTTTTCATTCATTTTAACAAAATTGACTTGAATTTTTTTTTATATTTCCACGCATTTCCCCCGATTAAATTTTATTCCAATATTAATATTTTGATCAGCTCTAATGAATAAAAAAATTTTGTACGTTTATCTAGGTTTATTTATTTTCTACGCATTCGTCGGCTTCCTCCTTTCATTTATACAGTATATAATTTCCTTGGCAATCTCATTTCTGATTCGGGATTGTTATAATAATATAAGCTTCAAAATAGATACTAGAATAGATACTACATCTTTATTAACGAATCACCTTGTATGATCGATTCGATTCTCACTTTATCTTTTATCTTTTGTTTGCCATTCGCACGTGCACTTAAGTATTGAGATGACGCTTATAGTTTTCAATCGGATAATTAGTCATAGTTTAAGCTCCAAAGGTTAGATACCACAGGTATTTTTTGTATATTCATCGATCAATAACCCACTATTCTTATTCAAAAGTTAATAATGAAGTTAAAAAAAGTTTTTTCTTTTTAATAAAACACTTAAATGATTTTCACATTCTTGTATTGGTGCAATTTAATTCCGACTGAACAAAGACTAAATTACTTTTTAATACACAAGATAATATGCTCTGGCAAGATTGCGAAATCCCCATCTACCGTCCGACTCCTTCATTCACAGAAACCGCTACCATCTCTCTCCGTGTATAGCTATACTTACGTATGTAACTGACACACGCAATACACACGCGGCACAGTCACACAGTCTCGTGAACGGTATGACACACTACATATAATAGCGGTCGACGCGTTTGACGTGTCTACATAGCACCGGTAGCGCGCATCTTACGTCTACACACACGTTTTTTCGCTCGTCGAGTTTCCTCCCAAGAAGAGCCGTACAGAATATATGTGTCAAGCTACTTACGGGGTAAGGCAAGCGCTCGTGTGTGTATGTATCAAAGCAAACGCTGTGCTCGGCAAAAATCGCCAAGCGCGTTACTCGAGTGCTCGCTGCCGCGGCGACGGCAAATTGGAGGCATCTAGAACAGATTTTCCGGAGCGTTTCAAATAGATCAAAGAGGTGGTTTGTTGGACGAGAAGATGCGCACTCGAGACGCGGCAAAGTACGTCGCCGTAGCCGCCGCCGCCGCGCCTCGAGCGTATAGTATATAGTTGTGGCATATTTTGTGCAGTCTATTTGATTTCGCGAGGAGAACGTTGCTCTGTATGTCGATGTGCTCGCCGGTGCGATGCCTGCTTCCGCATCGCGGGCCTTTGAATGAGATTTTGTGCGGATACCTGCTGCGGGACGGGAATGGAATCTTTTGACCGAGAGTGAAATCTTTTGGGAATTCGAGAGGATATTTTGGAGTTTCATCGTTTTTATGATATATAAAAAAAAACAGTTGAGTGGGATGATAATAATTCATTCTTGCATTTTCAAATTAAAAAAAATTAGCGCGCATTTAGTATAAACAGTATTATTGTAAACTATGGCGCTTTTAATTTCTGAAAATTACGCTCTTGTTGGAGAAATTATTCAAAGTCATGATTTAAGTAACTATGTAAGAAGTATTCAATTTGCTGCATCACAATTCTCGTGACTTAATAGTTGGGAAATTGTTCTGAATCATAGCATAACGAACAAGTGAAATGTATAAGTAACGATCGTCGGAATGAGCTATAAATTTATATCTGGATTCAATATAGTAAATCGAAACGATCATATGGAAAATTTGTACAATTCATCTATTCTTATAAAAAATTAATTAAATCATTCCAGGGCTTAAAACGTAACTTAAAATTGTTATGCAAGTAGCGAAAAAGGAACATTAAAATTAACCAGAGAAAATGAGCCGTGAATAAAGCTTTTAACACAGTTAAAATTGATAGGATTCCAGTAATGACTTTATCATTATGAACTTACAAGACCTCAACATACGAGGAAACTGTGTCAGATTCCTTCACATACATGTAACTCATTATGAATCTCCGATGATAATCTGACAAGCGGAGCGAGCCGAGGAATGCGCGAATCTCGAAAAGTGAATCTTTACGCGGAAAAAATCCGTTTCGCGACTAATACTCAAAGAAACCCCTGCGCAGTGATTGAAAAAAAGAAAAAGAAAAAGAAAAAGAACGAAGAAAGAAATGCTTTCACAGAAACATTACGTGAGAGGAGGGAAGTCTTCCTTCCTCATTTGCGCGGGTAACGACCGTAAGGCTATACATATATACGCGTAACAACGTTGTAAGCCTGTAATACTGTCTAGCTTTGTTTCCGTTCCGAGCTACACTATCGAGGAATAGCCGTTTTTACCTCTTTCTCTTATCTGCGGCGCTCCCGTGAAGGGAGGAGGGACTTTTAACGGGACAGAAAATTAGCCGACACCCAAGAAGAATATTTTCTGCTGGCGCATGCTCGGCTAATCGAAGCATTAAAATTTTTCCTTCTCACCATTCCCCCCCATCTACGCTCTTCTATTTCGGTTTCTTCTACAGTGTCTTACCCAAACCGATATGCATGGTCAAGTCTTTTCTTCTGTGCGATAAGCGTAGCGGCCGTTTATTGCGTTATTGTCTATGTTTAGAAGGAAATATCATGGGAGCTACACTTTCCTTGCTTTTACTATCGTGTGCTTATGTTTTACGTGAAATTTTTTGGTTTATAAAACACAGTGTTTTTATAGAAATGACAACTGCATGGCAAAGAGTATTGAGGTAATAGAGATATTTGTACAAAAGAATTTTTTGTTTTGTCAGACGAAATATTTACATTCATGAATTTTACTTATCTATCAGCTTTGGAAATAATTTTTATCGTGTTTTTAAATCTCGATAATTTTGGGCACAGTAATCAAACAATGTACCTATACCCAAATCATAAATGCATGCAAGTACCGTTAACCGAATTGTCACTATACTTTTCTCCGTTTCCTGGAGACACACACACACACACCCAATCGGCCTCGGCTCACTAAAAGCGCATCTAAATCACGTGGGATTTATTGCTTCATTCGAAAAGCGTCGCAATTAAACCTAATTTCCATAAAACGTCCATTCCAAACTACTCTCACACATCGCACAAACTCTCAACCTGGATTTCCCACCGACAACCTTATATATTCTATCGTAGGTCAGTCATTAAAACAAACACCTTTAACTCCGCCGAAAATTTTCCCAACTGCGGCAGGGTAACATTGCGAAAGAACGAAAGAAAACCTGCGCACGCGCTTAATCGAATATTTCGCTCAGCGGTATACGCAAGGCAGCAGAAGTTCGCTTGCTCCGTGAGAAAGGAGGTATATAGTTACGGCGAACGATCGCCAGCCGTACCGCGGTATAATCATTATCTATACGCTGGCTCTGCGAGAGAGAACTGCTGCTGCTGCAGGTGAACTGTGTGCGTGCGTGTGTGAACATATATATAGGTTTATCTCTATAACCAATATGACGAGCTGGTTCAGCTTCTTGGAGAGCACGCAAACTGCCCGCGCTCTCTTTTGTGGATGTAGGATGTACTGCGCGTAGGAAGCGCTCGCGTGAGAAAATAAATTTTGCGTGCCTGTGCAGTGTGTGTACGATGGTCGCGGGTTTGTGTGTTGATGAGGAGACTTTTTTGACTCTTATTTGGGGAAAGGCAGTTGAAGGACCAAGTTTTATACTGCCGTACACATGAAGAACCGCACTATCTGCAAATTTTCGAAAATTGAGTTTTTTATATCATCGGAATCGTAAAAAAATACTCTATTAGATGGTACAAAATTTATTTAAATAAAACTAATAAATTAAATAATAGACATGCCTATCCAACAAGTTTCGTGTATCGCAGCCTCCGAATTATTATAAATACACAGAAATGTTGCCTATCTGCAACTTTTTGTAGATAGTGCGGTTCTTTCGTGTACTCAATTTCAAATTTACGTTAAAATACACAGACAGATTGCCTATGTACATAGTGCGGTTTTTGTTCGTGTTTTTTCCTTTTAAAGTGAAATACCATACACGCAGAATTGCCTATCTACAACTCTTAACTCGAGTAATTAATAAAATTCTGAGGTGAATAAAATTGTTTGATTAAATACGTTCACTCCTTTAATT
>UELV01132051.1:0-15038 GCA_900490015.1 Megastigmus stigmatizans | reverse complement strand
CTCTCTCTCTCTCTCTCTCTCTCTCACGTGTTCCCATATTTTCTCCTCTTTTGCGTATTGTGTACACAGCCAGGTACCGCAAATATATAACTTTTGAGACTCTAGTGTGGGTGGAGTAGGCTCGGCACTTCTCGTCTTTTTTGCCTCCTGCCGATGCTTCGTTGCGATTAAAGGCTAATAAGTACGAGTGTCCCGTGTCCCGGTTGTGTACTTTTTGATAAGGCCCTTAAATTACGTCCAATTATACAGAGAAAGGAA
Source organism: Megastigmus stigmatizans (assembly GCA_900490015.1). Taxonomy (NCBI): domain Eukaryota; kingdom Metazoa; phylum Arthropoda; class Insecta; order Hymenoptera; family Megastigmidae; genus Megastigmus; species Megastigmus stigmatizans. Next base: position 14,780 of record UELV01132051.1, on the reverse strand, counting down.
CTCTGAGCTTTTTTACTCGTTTTTTTTTGCTCTTCCAGTCCTACACCAGACCAACCGTGTAGCAGTAGTTGTTCGCTAGCTCGAAGAGTTAGAGAGAGAGAGAGAGAGAGAGAGAGAGAGAGAGAGAGCGAAAGAGTCAGGGTAGGAAACGCACGAAATTATGCCACATGCTCATGCATATTTATGAAGTAGGTGGCCGGCTCGCGTGATGCCGCTGCCGTGGCCGCTCTCTCTCTCTCTCTCCCTCTCTCTCTCTCTCTCTCTCTTTCACTCCCCCATTCTCTCTTACACGGTTGGCTGGCGGTTTTTCGCGAAAGTGTAAAAAAGGGCGAAGTGAAAGTCATTTGTTAAATAGTTCGGCGTAGTCCCAGAGTACGGCCCTGTGAAAAGAAGATGTTATCCTGCGAGGTTCTCTGGCTCTTTCATTTCTCGATCCATTTCTTCCTTATTCCCATTGTTGCGTGGTGGTATAGTGCCCCGCCCCTGGCAGCCCTCGTTAAATCGCCGTTTAGACATCGAAACGCATAAATTAATAAAGGGGGCAGAGGGTACCGAGGTAAACTATAACGCGCTTACTCGACAACTATTCCAAGGGAATACTAAAATGACGCGTAGTCGAGATTCTCAGAGCGCCGCGGCTCGGGGAATTCAGGATATTTGTCTGACTGCCACCAAATTTAAATCATCGATTTCTGCCTCGATATGACGTTGAGACTCGATGTGCAATTTAACATTAAAAGTCTAGGTATGAAAGTGTATTGGTACTTTTTACTTAATTATTTAATACCACATTAATCCAAAAAGTTAGTATCTCAAATTATTTCATTTCAATGCAAAAAGTACTTCATTTTCAATTGTTAGATTTAGAGCGGAATGAAAATAATTGGATGTATCGATTTTTCAGCCGCTATACGTTCATTAAAAAATACTTGAATTTGCTATACTATTTAAACTTTTAAAAACATCTCTCTATTTTTCTAATGTTTTCATGTCTTTCGCCGAAAGATTCTGAGAATCTTCCAAGCACTTGAATTCGAATTCAACAAATTCAAATGGATTTCGAAAATCCATCGAATTTCCGTCACTTCGCTAAAAGTACACAATCGAATTCGCAGTAAAAGTGCAGATGGTCCAGGGACTCCTGGAACGACTGTGGCAAGTTTGTTTCCCTCTAGTTAAGGGCTTACAGCGACCAAAGCAATTCAGCTTCTATCCGTCGGAATCGTTGGCCGGACGTCAGCCGTTGCGTATAGAACTCGTCGCTGTCCAGACGGAAATCGGTTTCTCTTTCCGAGCCGTCCCGGGGATGCGCAATTGCTTCAGACCCTCGGTCACGCGATAGTGACTGAACTTTCCTGTATCGCGAAACGCAGAGAAAGAGAGATAGGACGTAATGGGATCCATTTCCGTTTGAAAAATTATGCAATAATTCAATTACTATATTTGGCTTCTCTTCACTCGAACGATTAATCTGCATTTTTTCCTTCGTAGATAAAAGGTCCATTTCTCTCTGGCAAGGCAAGCTTGAGAGTTTATTAGACGAAATTGGCGTCGAAAGTTATGCCCGAAATATGCCTCTTCACTCTCCGCTTCCCAGCATCGCTTATCTCCCTTGGACTTAAATTAATTCCGTTTATCATATTTTTCGGAGTCCCAGCGACGACGTCTTTACTGGCAGTGGGTGAAAAAGAGGAACAACCAGCGCATCTTGGAAGAGGGCTGGCCTAGCCGTGAGTAAGGAGGAAAGATATGGATTGAGAGAGAAGGGGCTAAGGGTGCTATTCCGCAGCAAGGAAAAGCGGAAGGGAGGCGATGCCGGAGGAAGTCTCGAGTAACGCAGCGGGAGAGGAGGGAGAAAACCACCACCAGCAGCAGCCTCATAAATATTCAGGATGAAATCTACCCCTCGATAATAACGGGCCCCGAAATATATACGAGTAGTGCCGCTGCTCTCTCTCTCCCTCCCTCCCTCCCTCCCTCCCTCCCTCTTTCTCTATTCCTCTCTTCCTCTAGTATCTGATATGATCCTCACGCGCATGCACCTCACCCGCACATAGTTTGGAGGAAAGGGTTAGAGCCATGGTCGGAATCGGCGGGTTTGCTCTCTTACCACCTCTGTCTATCTTGCTGCATTATCCATCTACCTTGGAACGATCTAGCCTAACTTTACCCTTCCAACTCTCACTCTCTCTCTCTCTCCCTCCCTCCCTCCCTCTCTCTCTCTCTCCATCTCCCTCGTACTTTCTGTTTGTGTATCCCCGACGCGCCCTCGAGTCTTATCTCTCACCTTGCCCGAAAAACCACGAGCATCTTCAGAAGCAGCTCTCCGGGCGAACCCTTCGTAATATTCTTACTTGGGTTGATCTTTCGCAGAAAACTTATCAATAATTTTCGCGATTGGAGAAATCATCTTACCAATTACTAGTTACTATTGCATAAGGGATGAAATCTTGGTTTTGGAAACGTGTTACTTGATGTCTTTAATTTAGAAATGATTGAGCAATAGTGAACTTGATATGCAATTTCTAAAATATTGATGATCATTAAATATTAAGTGAATACATAAAATTAAATCTTACCAATTATTAATTTTCAAATTAACAAAATACAAAAGAGAAATGCATCCTAGAATAACCAAAAAATGCAAAATAAATTTTGGCCACGATTCTGCATGGAATCTCAATTTGGCCGGGTCTCGAGTTCGATCGTGCACGTGAAATTTTACGTAAGATTCTCTCAATTACTGGGTAATTTCACTGAGAATCTCACCCCAGGCAGAGCTAGAAACTACTGCTGGCGGCAAGTGTCCTCGGCAAGTTCTCTCCTACCCACACCCTCCCCATATACCCCTCCACGTCTAAGCGAAAACATTACACCGTGTACGTGATCCTTTCTGGTCTACGCAGCCTAAGATTGAGTGCGCTGCAGTGGCTTGTACAGTTCAACAGACACACAGCCGCTCTCACGCGCGCGTACACACGTACACACAAACATGGAGTCTAGTTTCTTCAGCGAAAGGCAGCCACGCGAGCAAAAGCTTGTGAGAAAGTGTGAGAGAGAAAGAGGCGGGAAAATGGGGACGCGCGAGCTCTCGTACACCATACGAGTGAGTGAGAGAGAGGAAGAGGGGGAAGGGAGTAAATTGGTAAAAATGTCTGAGGACTGTTTGGAGGATGGCGAACACGAGCAGGCTATTCTTCAGACTCGTGCGACACGGCACAGCGCAGACGACCGTCTTTTCTACTCTCTCTCTCTCTCTCTCTCTCTGTCTCTCTCTCTCTCTCTCTCTCTCTCTCTCCCTCTCTCTCTCTCTCTTTCTCTCTCTATTTTCTCGTATTTTCCCGACTTAGTAGCTCTTTTTTTTTTTCATTCGTTCTTGCACTCATACCGGATTTCCGGACTTTTGGCTCTGGTGCTGCAAAGAATAACACCTGATTTTCACACAATACGGAGCTAAATTGTTAATTTTCGTTTTGCTGGTGAAGTTGTGCATTATTAGTCAGAAATATGAACCATCGATTATAATTGTAGAATCGTTACGGGAAAAAAATATTTCATTTTCCACTAGTTCTTGGAAGTCTTTTTAATTTTGTAATATGTTTTGCTGGATTTTTTAGCTCTGACCACATAAAACCGAAAAATTCTATAAAATTTCAATTTCTCCTCTTGGCGAATTTTCACCAGCCACTTTCTACCCAATCCCCGAAAACACACTTTTGCACTCCACCTCGTTACGCACCTTCCTCATGCAGAGCCAAATAAAACACAACCACGTTCTCTGTTTTGCCTTTCTGTTCTCTTTTTTTCCCTCTGCAGTCGAGTATCGAATGACATACACACACCCACACACATTTATACATACGTATGTGGTCCCTCTGAAACATTTTGGGAAGGTAATGTCAGTTCGAATGAAGACGCGTATATCGAGCTGGGAAATTGAGTGACCTCGGTGCGCGAGGGTGAAATAGAAACGAGGAGGGAGGCCAACCTTCATAAAAGATAAACGAAATCTTTCTTGGCTTCGGCGCGCCAACGGGGATGAGAGACCGAGGAAGTATCGCACGTGTTGATTCCCAATCACACGTCCGTCCTCATCGAATGTGACAAGTTGCCTGCCTTGAGAGGCTTTCCAATTGCTTGGGACTCGAGCAATGCCTGCGAGAGCTCGCTCTCTTCCTGCTCATTGCTGATGCTCCACGAATCGATCTGACGTATGGAAGCTCTAATGATTGAGAACTGACCGCAGCTTGTTTTTTTATGCATTCCTGTAAATGAATTAAACGAAAGATATGTTTTCAAATAATCACAACAAATATTGGATTTTGAAATTTAAAAAATTCCAAATGACTTTACCATCGGAGCTGAAATTTATATTTATAATAAGGTTATTCGACGTTATCTTGGCAAAATAAAAACCACTTTCAAACAGCAGGTAGAGGTGTGTTGAAAAATTAAAAAAAAATATAAATTTTTAAGGATTCTGATTCGTTTGTGGAACTTTATGGTTATTTTTTATTCCAAGCACTTACACAATCTAAATTGACAAACATTTTCAATGAATATACATGGTATTCTGCTGTAGGAACGAATCTTTTGCTCGTTTAAAAAGTTTCAGAATAGAAAGGAATTTATTGATGTCTATAAACACTAGCATACACACGGAAAATTCCACTTTTTTATCAATACTATTTTAAAGTTGAGTTTAAAGAATTTCTTCGCATTTTTTTCAAATATCCTATTTTATCCTTATACGTATAAGATATTTCAAGCTCTTGTCGATGGGAAGGCAAGAAACTTTTTGCGAATGAGAAGGAAAAACTCGCTTTGCATTTTAGAGTTGGCGAAAACTTTTTCAATGAATAAAAAACGTCTTAGTAGTACTTCATCAATGAAAAATACAACCATCCTAGCACTTTATATCGTTGCATTTCTCGTTATAACTTTCAGACTTCCATAACGAATTATTTAATCCACTAAAATATTGTCGCAGTGTAAATTAACGAGATGAAAAAAAATATACTTTATTATCAGCCACGGTTTGCAGCTTCAACAAGTTTAAAGTTTCTCGTTAGAAGTAGAGAAAACAATGAAAACGGCCACAGAGATTTCTATTAAATTTACACATGCTCTCGTCTTTTTGGCTTTTCGACTCGTATAATGTTTGCGTGTACACACACCTATACAGAGAAGAGTCAAGTCGATGACTTTCAGCTTGCTGGTGGCAAACGAATCCCGAGAAAACAAAGTACTGCTCGCGTGAGCTACCAGACGTCACTCTGACAAAGACACACAGTAACACAATGCGACTTGTTTCGGAGTACCTGAGAGAGATAGAGAGATAGAGAGAGAGAGAGAGAGAGAGAGAGAGAGAGAGAGAGAGGGGGGGGAAGAATTCTTTTCCATCTCTTACTCGCGTTGTTCACGCCATTATTTCTCTCTTTCTCTCCCCTTCAGGCAGTGAATTAGGTACTCAAGAACGCAGTTTCTTCTACTCTCGCCTTGGGACATCGTTACACAATGAAGATGCAGAATTCTCTCTCCCTCTCTCGTTTTCTTTTATTTTTCTGTACATATAGGTACACATCATGACGCTACACAACCGTACCGCGAAACTTACGAGATATCGAAAAGAGTGGAGACAGACGTTCAAGTTATATTATAAAATTATTGAGAAGTGTTTTCTCTAATTTTTCATTATTTACTTGGTGCATTACGTGCGGCGTAGTCTTTAAAGTACAATGATCATTTGAATCTAGGCAAATGGAATTATATTCAAGTTTATGATTCTTTAGACAGCGAAGTAATGTATCTCATAAACTCAGAAATGGCGTCCAACTTTTGTTTGCAACAAAACGTATATAAACGTTCTGGATAAACCAACTGTTAAAATAAATTACTCACAGAAAACATGTCGCATTGACGCCCAAGTATGTTTCACGAAGAGCGTTAATCTGGAAACAGAGCAATCCAGTCAAACAACGCAGATTGAAGTATAGTCAAGACTGGGGAGTGCAACGATCCAGATGATAAAGAGTAGGAATATCGGCTCTCGTTTAAGGTCGTGTCTGATACTCATTGTGTCGGAGAAGGAAAGGAGCAAAAAAAAAGAAAAGAAAAAGTACAGACTTATCCGTGATGGGGGTGGATCGTGGAAGCACACGACGACAGTTGAAAACGATTAAGTACAAAGTGCAGGGCGCGTGTGCGCAGCAGCAGCAGTAGCAGCTCGCCTTCTTTTTTTCTTCACGGCTCAATAAGCACGTTCTCTCCTCCGACTCTCCCGGATAATTTTCGCCAAGTTTACGAAAGTTTGCAGCGGAGAGAAAGAACAAGAGCAGGAACGACGGAAAGACTGATTCGCTCCTGCAAACGTACTGGCGCCCCACAGTTGGAAGTTCAGCAGCGCGCGGAGGGCACGTGAATCCGTACATCGGCGTCCTTGTACGAAAGTAGCCCCGTGGAAAACTTTTAGTGTCGATCTTTCCTTTGGTATTTTCATCCCCCCCCCTGGACCCCTTCCTTCTTCCCTCTTTTTTCTTCGCTTCTTCATACTTTTTCGTATCCGCGCGCGCGCGCGCGCCGCTTCTTTCCGCGCTCCATCTTTCGATCCCTCCCGGATTTCCTCTGTCTTCTTAATGCGATTATTATCGCTTGGCTATGTGTTCTGTCGCACTTTTTCTCTCGCCTCTTTTTGACTTCTTGCTTTGAGAATGTTTTTTCTACGTAATCCTACGTTCTGTTACCTGACGCGAATTAAAGTTCCATCACTGGAAGCCGCAAAAAAATATATTTGTTTCATTTATTGCAATTTCGTTGGTGAAAATATACTTTTCCCGTAGTTTCTTTCGAAGTACACATTATGTAAATTTTAATAATAACTGGGTGGGGAAAAAGGCAAGTACTGTTTTTGCAACCTGAGAACGAAATGTACCACAATACTATATTAAATTTTAGACCAACTTTTGGAACGAAATTCATTTGATATCGAATGACTTTAATTGTGATTCGAGTGAAAAGTTTGTACATCTGGGTTAAGTAACAGTCATTCTACAAATGCACTTCAACATTAAATAAATGCATATACATTAATATAAAGAATTCAAAACTTTTCACCTGTTGGATTGTTCGAAAGTTTTATGTCATATTACAACTTTCGTGAAATAAAAGTTTCACTTTAGAATAAGAATGGAATTAATTGAAAAAATCGTGTAATTAAATTTTGTTCTGTAAGGAGGTATTACAGAGTGACTATCCGTTCATACTTTTGACTGCACTATATAATTTCATTACCTTTCAAAAAGATTTATTACCTAGATAGGTTACAACTTTCAACCCTTACAACCAAAAACTTACCCCCAAATTTTCAACCTACACTCGGAAATTTTAACGCAAACCTCAAGGAAGCAAACAGTAGCGCAGCAACAACAGCAAATTCTTCCGCGGCTCAGAGCCCGCACAATTCCAACATGAACGCACACCTGTCTCCACTACGTATTGTTACACTCGCAATTCTGCAATTTTCGAATTTCCCCGGTGAGCTGACTCGTCGGCTCCCTTATTCGAATGTGAGCCAAATCTCGCGAATCAGGTGTGTATGTGTGCACCATAGAGAGAGGGAGAGAGAGAGAGAGAGAGAAGCGTGATCCCGGCCTAATTAGCGCGAAGTACGTATCGTTGATAGCGGCAGCCTCGCTAGTAATTTGCCCAGGCCTCGTACATATTACCAACGGACAAATACAGAGCGTTGCAACGTATGGATATAATGGAGGTAGAGCAAGAGAGGGAGAGAGAGGAAGCAGTGGGTATTTACCATGACAACGCGGGAGGGAGGCTCGGTTTTGTGCCGGTTGCGTTTGGTCCGGCGTATAATGCGACCGCGCGCGTCTGGCGGCCGCCGCCGCGAGTGAGCGCAAGAAGACGTGGGGCTTTAGCAGCTGTTTGTTTCTCGTTTTGCCCCGCCATCCTATGTATCTCTCTCCCGCTCGCTCTCATTTTTTTGTCCATTACTGCTGCAACGCTAGCACAATGCTTCTCTCTGTGTACGTGTGTACGACGGTGGATGTATATATATATAGTGGGTTAGATTTTAGCGGAGCTCCGTCGCTGGCGCGCAGAGCCCATCGGCTTAGCTGGTTTTGTTTTCCGTGTTGCTCGCGCGCGCCCGGCAACGTTTCCCCGGGCTTTAATTAGAAAATGAAGTTTTTCGTTATACACCGAGAGAGACCCTCGAGAGCTTTCTCGTTGTTACACGTATACATACAAATACAGACACACGCACGTGCAGTCTATCCCCCTTTTTTGGGGTGAAGGTTCACTTCGGATGATCTTTTCCGTAAATTTCTTGTTAGGACGCGCACTCTGCGGTAAGGGGGAAAAGTGAGTCAGCGAGTTTTTGGGCGTACTTTAATTTCGAGACGCTTTCCCGCTGCTGTAGATGTCAGTTCTGCGAATAACGATTTACTTTGTTTGTGGTCTGCAGTATACCTGTATCGTTTGTCTTTTTCTCGTTGGGTAGGATTCACATTGAGCGATTGAACTGGGAATGTAGCGCGTTATTTAATCTTGATTGCCAGACTGGTTGATCGTTACATTTATAAATAAAGACATTTGTGCTCCCAAAATGGAAAACGAGAACATTGGTTTTACACGCTACGTAAACTTGTACATCGTGGCGGTACATAATTATCTATGCAATGATTTTAAAAAAGATAAGCGCTCGTGAAAATTCAAGAATCATTAATTGATTGTCATCGACGAGAAGCAGATAAAGCTTCGCAGCTACTGATGTATTTCAAAATTAATTGAAACATATTAATGTGAATTAAAATTAATTAAAATACTAATTTAAAATTAAAAGCGGTGCATTATGCAGAGCGCAAACAGCGTTTCAACTCGGGGAGTCATGAAAAAGAGGAAAAAAACCTTCAGTTGCAAGTTAATGTACAACGAGAGAGCGCATGCATACATCCGGCATTAAATAATAACACGTTTCATTAATTATTCAAACAAAAGAACCATAATGTAATGCAATTAAATGTTAATTAACTTAAAAACTGGAGCGCCGAAGTATCTGAAGTGCACACTACTTGAAGCCACACATCGATTGCATTTGACGCCGACAAAACTGCATAATAAATTAACGCAATAACTCAAGTGGATCAACCGGTGTGCCGAGCGAGAAACACACGAGCTTACGTGACTTCTCTCTCCTCCTCTTCTACTCTATCTTTTCTCCCTCTTTCTCTCCCTTTTTCTTTTTATAAAGCGCGTATAAATAAAGTACGCCACGCTAGATTAAATGATCAATGAAAACAATGATAGCTCAGAGTTTAAAACCGGCGCGGAAGAAGAAGAAAAATAAAGCAGCGAGGAAGGGGGAGATTTTATCGAGCCATATAAACTCGGAGGATAGCTTGTTTTCCCGCGTAATAAAATTCGCTCTACCGTATCTGAGCTGCTGATTCTCACCGACATGCTTTCAACACGTCGACGTACAACCACTGTCTCTTCTCTATATGTGTAGACCCGAGCCATATGTTAAAGATCTTATCCCAAGAAAAATTTTGAGACCAAAAGTCATCTGACTACACTTTCTTAGACTTGCTGAAAGAGAGAAATGCCTTTTGACTGCCGAGGAATTCCATATAATCTACCTAAACCGTTTTGGAAAATTTAATCTAAATATTATTACGTACACTTTGAAAGTCTCAACAGTATATCTTCTTATTTATTCGACATGACACACGTCGTATATAAACATACTGGCAAGGGCTATTCAGCTTCAGATTATTTATTATCGCATGTCATAAGAAACAATGTGATGTACATAAGATATATTTTCGACGAATTAAAAGTCTGCTATTCAAGGGATTATCCTCCTACTAGGGGGGGGGGGGGGGGTCAAGGCGAGGTGATCCAAAAAGATTAGGACGGACGTTCATTTCATGGGCCGTCAGCTCGGACTTCAGTCAAACGTGGCGAAAGGTGTAATTTTTCCCCAGAAAAGTTCTCTCGATTTCTGTTTAATATAAAGATTTGAACCCCTTCAACCGTTGAGTACAGATATTTCGCGCTGCCGTGCTGATGACAGTTCGCTATTATAGGAAATAATTATTGTATATACTGATAATCGACAGTTGATTTATTATAAAGCAGCCTCGTGGGATATTTTTTACTTTATAAATACACTCGACCGACTTTATTATGCATTGGATGCGCTGTATATTTCAATTCTACTTAATAAATAATCTGTCAACTTTGTTTGCTTCTCATTAATTATAATATTGTATATTATATTGACAAGAGTAGAAGTTCTTCAGTAGAATTAACTTGGAACTTTCATAATGCAGTTTGATGCACTTTTATTAAAATCAACGTGGATAATCCAGTAATTAACAATGAGTTTATTTCTGTCCCAGAGTTAGACTTCAATACAAAAGTTATCACTTTTAATAACTCCAGTGCCGATTCAATGCTTGATCAACACTTGACCAAACTTTTCAAATCAAACTTAAAGTTACATTATCTTGCAAATGTTTTCTATTATCGAATGGCATAATTTTACTAATACCTTTTTTTTGAAAACATCACGAAAACAATCTCCGTTGCAATTCAGACACAACAGCATTCAAGAATTGATATAATAGACACGAAATCCAGTCTTTTCTCCGCAGCCGCTTCACTTCTCCAACGTCAACTCAGCCGAGTTCTCGCGAGGCGCAATACAACAGCGGGCGCCCGGGGATGCACAAGGCATTCGTTCTCAACATCCGCCCTCCCCTCCTCATCCCGTCGACTGTCTTTCACCTTGTCTTTAACCCCACGTCGACGAGCGGCGAACGAGCTCGAGAATTGTTTTTCGGCATCGCTGCTCTAAGCGCGCTAATAGATATTGCTTCCGCCCATCAAACTCCCTCCTTCTCTCTCTTTTCTCTCTATCCCTCTATCTCGCTAGTTCCCCCTTTCGTGCTCAGTTTTCGGCTTATCCACCGAAACCGACATTAAAAAAAGGACAAACCGTTGTATTGCCTCCCTGGTTCTTCGCACGTTTATATTCGTTAGGGAGATTAAGCCATTCGAGCGCGGGAGACTCGTTCTTTTTTCAAAATAAAGGAAAAATAGAGATACGTCGACTTGGCGATTTCTCTTGTTTTCATTGCCATTTTTTCGTATCGAACTTGTGATAGTTTGATTTTTTTCACAAACTATAACGTTTGAAAAATGTTTAAAATTTTATAAATGATCAAGATTCTAACAATATAGATAATAAACGTTATCTCAAATTCTGATCATAATTATAACGCATTTTTATTTTATCAAAATATCTTTAGTTAGGTACTGTTAAGATAAACATTGATTTACGTTTACTATAGACTTTTATTCTCTAATTGTACAAAACATCCTAGGTTGCAAATATCCAAAAATTTCGAAGCCCAATTCTCTCCCCTTTTCTCCGCTACAGCACATTATCGAGCAGCTGCGCAAGTGTGGATTTTCAAGGAGTCGTAAGACAAGTACATGAAACAAGTCCGCGAGGATCTTTAGACGCTATAAGTGTGTGAAACATAGCTATTCTCCTTCGAGAGAAGGATGGAGAGAGATAGCGAGGAGGGGGGAGGGAGCCGCACAGGACATTCGTAAAATGGGGGAGCGAGGTTGGGGTATAAGGGATACCGTCCAATAAAGAGGCACTTTTCTCTTTCCGGAAACTATGCAGTTCTGCAGTCCCATAGTTGTCCTAACAGATCCTCTTCTTCTTTCTTTCCTTGTCTCCTCCTTCTTCTTCTTCTTCTTTCTCGCGCCTCCATTTTGTGTCCGTCTTAGCAGTTTCCATGGGCTGCGCGGCGCGGCTACGGCGTCGGCGGCGGCGAGGCCGGAAGAGTATTTTAGGTGCTTCGAAATTTCATGAGCGCTAAAGTTCTTTTACTCCATTCCTGCGCGGGCAAAGTAGGTGAGTAGGGACTTGCTTTCACTGCCCCCCCCCCCTTTCCCCGACAACTTTCCTAGTTAGAGCGACTATTTGGTCTTGAGAAAATTTTATTTTTGCTTCTTCCTGGTGCTTATTTTCTTTTTCGTGTTTTGACGGTACATGTAAAACTAGAAGGATAATTAGCATGATCGGAATCTTTTAGTGGCTTACTAGCAACCTTATGACAATAGAACTTTACCAGAGTAGACTTTTACTTTCCAGTGTAAATGTGTGTTTGGCTTGGTCAGATTGATTTCTATTCTAATTGAGTTTAAATGGGTTATATTTGGCGAAGTTTATATTTGTGTTCCCAGTGTTATTGATCTGTTCGGGATTCAACAAAACTCCTTAATTAATTGAGCTGAATATTTAATCAATGTCGCTATGAAAATACTCGTCCACCGCCATCTTCATTCTCAGAGCAGAGTGAAAAAGAAACTGGAAAGGAAGGAGGATAGGTACGAAAGTAAGATCGTAAACGTGATTAACGTAACGGCGCAATAAAAATAAGTTATAAAGGTAGTTTTATTAAAATGCAACTTATTGTTTCTCTCTCTTCTGTTCTCTGTGCTTTGCCTTTACGCTAATGTTGGGAAATGAGCAGAAACAATGCAGGGTAAGAAACATTATCTCATACTCGTGAAGTGGGGGGGGAGAAAGGGAGAAAGAGAAAGTTAAAATTAAAGTGCCTCGCGGAACTTTCTTTCAGCGTAGCTTCGTTAGTCACAACAAATAAAATGCGCGCACAGTCGGCGGTGGAGGGGCGCACCATGTATACCTTCACGCTGAATGGCTACGCTTAGCGAAAACTCGGGAATCCCGCGTCTCGGCGCCTTTATCAAGTATTAAAACTTCTTAAATCGACGCGGCAGTAAAAGAACGTGAGTTCGTGCAAGATTTAACACCACCCAGCTTCCATCTCCCTTCACTTCTTCCCTTTCTTTGTTTTCGTGTTTCTCCATTCTATCGCACTCATACGTGAAAATTGCGGTGGCTTTTGTACACGTGCTGTTTTTTTTTTCTTTTCTTTTCTTTTTTCTTTTTTCGGGAGAACGTGCGAGGGCTTTTAATAAGAGAATTCTCGTGTACTTGCGCTTGCTCTACCCAGCATGTGTAACTCCATGGTTTTTCCGTTGTTCGTTGCGGTGTTTTGATGGGCATGGAGAAACGAGAGTCCGACGATTAGAAAAGCAACTGTAGCTGGTATTTGCATCTTGTATTACAAGCTCTTCGGAATTTAGATTTTGACTTTTTCTTCTTGAAATTCCGCGTGGGTAACAAGAATTAACAAATATAATGCAATTTTTGCCCAAAACGACAGTAACGTTTGCGCGGAAACAGTAAATTTTGCCCGGTACAATTTATGACCGTCGAAGTTTTCTTTGAGCATAATGAAAGCTGCGGTTTCTTATTAAAGTTAGCGCGCGGGCACAGAGGGAGTACAAAATTCAAATGTCCTTATTATTCCAATAAACTCTCGCGATTCCTTAATCATATTTACACAATGGAACTACTTAAAGCAAACGTAACGTGTATTGTTTCTCCATTGTAACCGGATACCGCTGAAACAACATTGAATGTCTGCACTCGCTAAATACAATTCCTAAATAATCCTCCCCAACAATCGTGTAAAATATTCAAAGTTAAATCCGGCGGCGGCTTGAAATCGCACCCTTTTAAGTGGAAGAAGAAACATTCGCGGCTTGGGGATAAGTAGATAGGATCCAGGACTGGTCAGCCTGGCGGTCAGGTAAAGACGTTGCTGACTATACAGTTCTGTATAGAGGCAGCGAGTCCCTCGCGCGTGCAGCCGATCCTCTAAAGTTTTGTATTTTATCGCTCTTGCAAAGATATTTAATTTTTGTTCGGGGAGCGCCATTACTCCGATCGCCATTTCGTGCCTCAGACTCTCTCTCTCTCTCTCTCACTCATATATATCTATATGGTTATATACATACATACATGGTAGGCTTGCGCGATGAGAAGAGATGCGTCCGACTCTTTCTTTTCTATACTCCTCTCTACACAGTATCTTTCTTTTACGAGCAAAGTTGCTACTGGTTTGCACCGCTGCCTCTCTCTCTCCCTCTCTCCTCTCTCTTCTCTCTCCTCTCTCCTCACTCCCTCCACACTCGACGACTTCTTTCTTTCTCTTCATTCTGCCTCGGCAAGCGAGCGATGACGATCGATTTTGAAGTCCCAGAAGATCGAGGCTGGGAGGGGAGGTGGGAGGGGGTGGCAAAGTCTGTCTACTTTATCCCTGGACGTAAAAGGGCCACAATAAAAATTGCAAGTTATAACTCTCGTCGCGAACCTTCTCTCTCTTTCTCTCTCTCTCTCTATCTTTGACATTCTTATTTTTTGCCATTCACATCTCTTTTTTTCATTTTTTGCTTCTTCTTTTTGAGAAAAGAGGAAAAAAGAGAAGCGCAATCTGCCTCATTTGAGGATGGAAATCTGAAAACTGCTGGGAATAAAAAGGGAATTACCTTGGAAAGTGAATTTCGTCGTCTTTTCCTTTCTCTCTCTCTCTCTCTCTCTCTCTCTCTCTCTCTCTCTCTCGCCCTCTTTCTCTCGATACTCCGCTAGTTCAGATTCTGCTTTGAAAAGATGCAGTTCTCCCTTCTCTCCACCTAACTCCCTCGTCTATCCGTTTTCCTTTCGCGCAAACCCCTCAAGCAAAGGCGAGATGCAATGCACATTGCCGAGGGTCCACTTGCTTATTCCGTCGGAAGCATCCTTTTTTTCTCTCTCTCTCTCTCTCTCTCTCTCTCTCTCTCTCTCTCTCTCTCTCTCTCTCTCTCTCTCTCTC
>UELV01132024.1:0-12373 GCA_900490015.1 Megastigmus stigmatizans | reverse complement strand
ATTCTAAGCACTTTTTATTAATTGAAATTTTTTCTGAAAGTTGATCGTTTTCAAGTAAAATGATTTTTAGAGGAAAAATCGTAGATAAAAAAATCTAATATTACTCGAAAACTATCAACTTTCGGAAAAAAGTTGGTAAAAAATCTAATCAAAAAGAAAATTTTTTTCGGTGTTTTTTACACTTAAACTTCATTTTTGAGTAATAAAAAATTATTTTTTTATATTCTGTATGTCACCATTCGAAAGATGGATGAAAAATCTATAAATTTTATGTGTTCAAAAATTTTTTAGGTCTAAATTTACCCCATCTACAGAGCTCTGAAAAAATGGCGAAAAAAATGTCCACTTGGGCGTTAATGGGCGTCCTTTTATGCACTGAATGGTATTGCTACTTTCGTCCCTCCCCCCTTCAATTTTATTATCAATCAAATGAATTTCGTTTTTATCCGAACTTATTCAAGCGTTCTTTACATTTCCAGAAACGAAACAAAATATAAAAAGGGTGTGTACAGTCAACAGCTTAAACGGTCAACTCATTTCACTTGCTGCTCTACTATGCACTAGTACACGAGCTTTTGCAACTTGATTTTATTAAATAAAAAAAAACACATAGTTTCCTTTGGCAACCTCGATACCATCGCTCCGTCAAAGTGCCAACCAGGTATAATTTCAAAGTCCAATTTTTGTTGGCTATTACCTGCTGTGCGATTTCCACTGTGTAAGCGGAGCATTCAAAAAGGAAAGAGCTCGAGTTTATCCTATTAAACAGCACTGGATTCTAGCGGACCGTAAAAAAAAAAAAAAAAAAAAAAAATAGCGACTGAAACGGCAGAAGAAAAAAGAAGATCACCGCCTAGATTCTCCTATGCAGCTACGACTGCGTATCTGCGAGCTACGTATACTAAACTCATTTTGGTGTTCCCCGTTCGTTTAGGATTCGATTAATGCTTTTTCTGCTGCTCCTCTTTTGCTTTCTTTACAGTTTCCGTTTATTCGCTGGTGTGGAATCCTCGGTATGACCATTTTCAGAGATTTCCCCGTGCAGTCACGATTGTTCGAGACGAGCGAGAACAGAAGAAAAATATATAAACTTTTCCCAACGCCTCGGGGCCATCGAGATATAATAAAGCTCCTCATCGCGAGAGCTACACGTATAAGCTCGTGAGAAAGTTTTTACACACACGTGCGCGCGCGAGATGTCGCACTGACGAATTAAGATCCACGGCGATGGAAGACGTTTTTATTTAATTGCGAGACTCCGTGCGTGAAATAATTGTTCCGAGATTAATTTTTTTTTCATGGCTTTTCTTAATAAACTGCGCGGGGCATCATAACTGGTGATAAAATTAATCAGTTTTCATATTTCACGCCTCTGACGTGGTAGTGCAGTAAAACGTAATACTTTTATGTTTATGGCGGCCGTGTATGTTGTAAATTTTATTCGGAATATAGCGATGGGTTTATCGATAATTCAATCTGTAATTAGTGAAATTTAATAATAAATAAGCAGCTTAAGTATTTATGTCCGCAGTGACTCGAAATAAGAAATGTGTGCGACATAGCGCGAAAACTAATTTTAGTCCCTTCCCTAGGACTGCACTTCAACTTTCATCGATCAACTTATCACCATTCAAATTGATGGATACGAATAAGTAATTGATGGAAGGATTGATTACAAACCCTTTCGTACAATTTTTTGGTTAGCCATCAATCAATTGCTCGATGAAGCACTTACAGTGATCTTTTATAATTAAAATAAATATTTGTTACTTCATACAATCTAATATTTAGTTAAGCTTTTGTCAACTTTGAAAGTAGGCAGTTTCATTTACACTCCTATTTAGCTCGTTTAAGTATCAGGGGACGCCTCAACATTAAGCGTTTAATGTTTACGCGGCAAACTTTTTAGTCACTAAAAGCAAGTTTAATAAAAATATTATTTTCCAGTATTACGCCGTTTATACATACCGCATTTATTGCAAAAGTTGCACGTATTACAAATTTTAAATGAAAATCAGAGACTTGTGATAATTTCATCAATTTTATCGAGTCATTGCAGTCTAACGATAACTTTCCTGCATCATCGACAATATACGCATCATCGCTACGATGTACAACATAATCGAGCGTGGGCATATTTCGCACGCAATAATCGCCGCACGAGAGTATAATTAATTCGACACTCACCTGTAGATGAAGACCGAGGCAACCACCAGGAATACAACGATGGAGCTGAGCACAATCGAGAGTATGGCGTAGCCCGGCAGCGCTGAAACACGAATCAGAATGGATGAATGCAGAGGCTCTCGGAGGTTTGGATTGGGGAGTAGGGGGAGTGCCTCATTAGCCTCGTCATCCCCACTTTAGCCGTTCAATTAGCCACTGCGGCTCTATGCCAAAATTTCTACCCTGACTTATCCTATTACGGCGCGCATAGCAATAACGAGCGATGTACAATGCAGAAATCCAGCTACGGCCGCAATACGATACTTACTGTGAGGATAGCTGTCGAAATCGGATCTGGCCGCGATTGTTATATGCGTTAAAATGTCGCGGACGGTGCTTTAATGACGCAACGATTCGCCATGGCTTTGAGATGGTTGCTCAGTGAAAGCACACGATTAATTCGTGAACGTATATTTCGATATAACGATTCCCTTATTCATTGAATTATTGAATCTGATACTCGACAAATGACTTTAGACAAATGTTATGACAACGAAGAATTAACTGCTATTAACGATTCGGTAGCGCTATATAAAAATTACGGTATCACTGGAATTCATGTTGCACCGACGCGACATTAATTGCTCCAACAAACTGCGCGTGACCGCAATAATTACGAGGCAAAAAAAAAAAAAGAAAAATGAAAAGAAAAAACGAAGCACGAGTAGTCACCGAGTTCGGCGACTATCCTCTTCCAAAAGTGTGCAGAAAAATAAAAGTGGCGATGTCTCACAGTTATCGGGACAGAGCGATCCATCAAAGCCGCAGGTGGGCGTATCGGGCGGCGGTTCGAGCCGATCAGCTGACCAGTGTATCCTCTTGCCCGGTATGTACTCCAGCGTTTTGTTCGCTCCGTAGTAGTTGGCCACGATCTGCAAACGATAAATGAGGGGCGATGCCGCTCGATAAACTGTCACACACGTTCCGACGGCTGCGTATCGAAACTGCGGCCTGATCAAAGTCACGCCGAGGGCAGGGGACAGTGCAAAAAAAAGTTTATTGCCTTCGACGCTTTTTTTTTTTCGTTACAGCGATGAGGATTAAAGACTTGGTTTCGTTTTGTAAAGGACTGCTTGATGAGTTTCGAAAGATTGATTTATGAACATGTTGTCGAGCTAACTTTTTGAGGGGTAAACTGTGTGCGCGACTGCGTTTAGTGGAAGGATGGAATATCTGCGTATTGAAATGTGGAAAATTGTAAATTGACAATGCAACACTGTGTTCGAGTACTTATGGCTGAATAGGAACGGATATTTTCTACTTGGACAGATTTTCCGTTACAATAAATTGAATCGTTAAATCGATTCGCTTTGTTATCAAGTTGTTTGTTATTGAAATCGGTTCTACATGAATGACACGGGTAAAAACTAAAATAATATATACACTTGATAATAAAATTAACTTTACTGGTATGTTTAAAAATGATTAAAATTAGACCGTAATTAAAATATATACTAATAAATAAACTACTTATGATAATAATTCCACAACAATATCTCTGGAATAATCTGCCCAATCGAATTTGGCAGAGGAAAATGTAAATTGGATTACGCGTAAACATTCTTCGTTAAGCTACTATAAGCCGTTTCATTGAAGGGATTAAAATTATTTGGTTCTCATTACCCCTAAACCTATTTTTCACACAGTATCGCTTCTCATTTCAAACCATTTAACGCGAACAGTTAGTCCTGAGTCCCAATTTATTT
This sequence comes from Megastigmus stigmatizans, assembly GCA_900490015.1. Taxonomy (NCBI): domain Eukaryota; kingdom Metazoa; phylum Arthropoda; class Insecta; order Hymenoptera; family Megastigmidae; genus Megastigmus; species Megastigmus stigmatizans. Next base: position 8,441 of record UELV01132024.1, on the reverse strand, counting down.
GCAACATACTTTCTATTTTTTTTTGCTTTATAAATTACTTCTATACATATTTAAAGATCGTGCTAAATTAAATATAAAAATATATTACAAAAAAGGAAATAGAGTACTAAATTAAAGAGCTCAATATAAACGTGTTACTAACAAAATAAAATTTTGAATAATAATTTATAATTTACACGAATTTATATGGAAGATTTTTGGTATTATTAATTAATATTTGATTAAGAATATGCTTGTGGTAAATAAAAGCATGGCCACGAATAAGAGCTCTTGGTTACAATTTTCCTTTTTCCCTGAAAGAATTGATTAAAAGCAGATGGGGACGCTCCAGGACCTAATGACAGCTCTTTGAAACTTTTGCTCGAATGACTTTTCCATTAAGTATCGTCGTCACTTATCAATCTTTAAGAATCTCTCGTTAACGAAAGTCGACATGCCCATCAGCTAAAAATATTTAACGCTCACTCGACAACTTATTGATCCGTAAAAAAGACCGACGACAACTTTTAAGTAACGAAAGAGTTCGGAATTTTTCATTGAATTAAATGATAGTATTAAAAGTTCCAAGTGCGCTTTAGCTTTGCTCGATGCGATATACTCACTTTGACTAAAGCTCAGTGTAATTGCAATTAAATCTATAATAGAGCGTAACACCGTCAAAGAAAGCGCTTTATAAAATAAAATGAAAAAGTGCACTAAATAATCATTATATTATTTCCATCAAGTTATACAATACAAAAACGCTTTATTAAGAAACATCATCTTTAAAGCCAAGCTGCCAACTCGGGGTAAGCCGTTATAAAGTTGCTTCCAACTGTAAAAGAGCATCGAGAAAATCGAACGGCGAACTTCAAATCACTTTTCACAAAGTGACTAATTATAATCAAAGTGTACGACCGAATCCGATACGTACAAAGACTGGCAGCACCCAATACGTATATAAGTACACCACGGAATTCATCGTTAAAACGATTCAAATGATTATCCGGTTCAGGACATAATTAAACTATCTCTATTCAGAATCACCGATCTCGCGCACACTTTCTTTCCCCCTTTATACTCTCTCTTCTCTCTCTCTCTCTCTCTCTCACACACTCTCACTCTCTCTCTCTTTCTCTCGAATCGTTTTCGCATTACCAGTATCTCACTGAAAGCACGTCCTAGTAACGGCGCTGCACAGTCTTTGATTTGAAAATAATTCGCGGAACGAACGTCGAGTCGCCAAAACTATATATATATATATTTCCGCACTCGCAAAATTAATCTGTACCTCTCTCTCTCCCTCTCTTTCTCTCTCTCTATCTTTCCATGTAGATATACGTACCTCGAACTTGGAAGTATTCGGATTCATGTCAAGTAGAGAGTAATCGGCTATGCGATCGCCGTTCTCGTCGATGTTGACGTCACCCGTAATACCTGCGAACAGTTAAAAAAACGATGCGCTGCTCTTTCAATATTTTCCATGCTGAAGCCGTTGAGACCTTTTTACCCCTGCACCGGTGTAATTCTGAATTCAAAACATAATATTGACGCGTCTCTAAAATTATCACATCGCTATTAAAATTAACATTTACGTTTACATTATTTATAGCCTCTCTATTACAATCTAAAACTTACATTTAAATGTTCGATCAAATTTTAAAAGCAGAAAATATTATCGTCTCAACCGAAAGATTTTTGCCCGTCATCCAAAATGTCAAGAATCAAAATAATATTGGCGAAGAAATATTTTTCACTTCTCGAGCAAAAATCGAATCCTGCGCAAGGAGAAAATCTTAAAAGTCTTTCCAGCAAAAGCGCGTCACTCGCCAACCGCGTTTTCTTTTCAGCCACGAGCAAATAACGACTTCCCTCTCTCTCTCTCTCTCTCTCTCTCTCTCTCTCTCTCTATCCAGCGCATCGTATACACATAGGCCAGGCCGTCTATCGACGCGATTCCATCACGGAACGCAGAGCATCGGCCCATAAAATCCCTATATATATATATATATACGGTTCTATATCCTATACGACTCGCTCACCCTTGAAACTCCTTCCCCACATTCGGCGCGTGAGGTTGCCGCCGTCTAGATTGACCTCGCCCGGCTTCTCCGGCAGACTCTCCTTGAGGGCCAGGGCGTAGAGTAGTACCGCGTCGTAAAAAGCGGTGACGAAGGTGGAGACGGAGCTGTTGCCGAAAGTGAAGTTGTAGCGGCTCTGGGCGAGGGACTTGACCTCCCGCGAGAAGTTGAGGTACTCGACGTTGTCCGGTGTGCGGGTGGTTACCGTAAGTAGGCCCTGATAGGCTTTGCGCGCCTTCTCGTTCCGCTCCGGGGTGTCGCCCTCCACGTACCATGGCTCCTTCGAGTTGCTGTCGCTAGAAGACCATGACGGCACTTTTAGTATGCATTCGATATATAGCTGCTGCTGCAGGCTTGAGGGGCGGGGAGGGGGGTAGAAGCGAAAGCGACGAGTGCGTGCACGCGCGGATATTCACCCGTGAGGGAAATTCCATCTCCAGTTCTTTTCTTTGAAATGTCTGCTGATATCGTGCAGAGATGTTATACTTTTTAATTTGCATGCGATTTCGCAAAACTTCAAGTATATATAACAGATTGAATCGCGCGCGCTGCCGTACATATACCGTTAGGATAAACTTGAGAAATCCTATATCTAAATTCATAAACACGCATCGGTAGTATATAGATGTGTTACGTGCGTTGGTGTATCAAAGTATAGACGTTTACGGAGGCTAGACACGTCTTGATATGCTCGGCAGATCTACTATCTACGGTATGACGCACGCACTTTGCTCGGCGTATTTCTCAACTTTGCCCCTACCTGTGGGTGTCGATTTTTCGTGCCCTTATTTCTTTTTTTTCTGTCGTAAAAGATTCTATAGGCTGATCTTGAAAATCTAGAATATTTCGCTTCATAGAAAATTTTAAATGGTAAATATCAATATATACTTTATTATTAAATTGAATATTTAGTCGTATCTGAATAATACTATTAAATAAATAAGTCAGTGTTTCTATTTTCATTGCGAATTGTACAGTTTGAGGGTGTAACTACTTCAAAGAAATTACTGCTTTTAATTTTGTTTTGTTCATTTTCATAATTTGGAATTTACGTAAGGCCTACATCAATTAATACACTACTCTGTATCGCTACCACCAGTGTTATTGGCATATACTGTGTGCATGTAATGTTGAATTATGGACGAGCAAGTTATCCTTGTAATCAAGAGACCCCCAACTTCAAACAGTGGTACATTTGTACAATAAAATAGCAAATACGAATCGAAAGTCAAGACTGTTTTAATATTTTGATTGTAGAATACTAAAATCATGGTTATTTTAAAATAAAAGATATCTTTAATATAAAAGCATGAAATTAAAGTAAACTATTTTGATTAGCATTATACAACAAGTAAAAGAAAATGTCAAAAAATTCAATTACTCCCAAGATCACTTATCTGGCATTTTCTACGGAATTGAATATTTTTATAACGGAAAAATTGATAGAAAATCCACACGTGAACTTTGAAAAGAACAACGTTGGTTTCAGTCAGTAAATATCATATATCATATTTTTACACGTAACCAATTTTCGTTTTATTCCTACTTTTTTTAAATTCTTTTTATTGGCATTCCACTTTCATTTTAAAATATTAAATATTGCAAATGCATGAATTGAAAAACCTTATGACGCGTGAAAGTCTAGAATAAAAATTACACGTTTTATAAAATAGATAAAACGTACAATGCATACATAAACAGAATCGTTTAAGGCTGTTATATATTCGAAGTTCACAGAATTGGGGAACAACATGCATAAAATAGAAAATAAGTTGGACAATAGAATCTTAATACTGAAATAATAGCAGTTATAAATATGGACAATTTTTAGCAGTAAATTAGGTAGATAAAGGGCCTTTAAATACATCAATTCTAGTATGATAAATTATTCATTAAATGCACTTGTATACACTAATAATACAATGGCATGTTCAGTGTAATTGAAAATAATATTCAAATGCAACTTTATAATTGTCTCAGAAATAAAAATTCCCATCGTTATTCAAATATATTGTTTACTTTTGGATAATATAAGTACACAAATAATAAATCTATACCAATAGTACGTATCGCTTAATTTAATACAAACACTCATATTCTTGAGTATAAACCGATATAATACCAGGTGGCTTCAGAAGTACAACTTATTTCTGCTGGGAAGAAAAATAGTTTGCCAGACAAAGTATTTATTTTATATGAATAAAAACCTTTATTTCTTTTGTATTTTACTTTATACTCTGGAGAAAAATGCTCCTAAGGGTAGAAGTATTTGAGTCTGAATGTGCAGCCATTCTTATTATCATATTCAAATAAAACACGAGAGATACATTTTAAAAAGAAACTTTCATCGCTGTACCTCAAGGGAAAATAAAAAATTACACAGTTTTAGTTAGAAAGAATGAAAGGAAAAATACTGGTTAGTAATTTGTTAATTTGCACAATGTTTTAAAGCTTATTCATTCGCTTAATAATACCATTAACTTCAATTTCAATATTTTTATTTATTAATATAAACTGAATTAATTTGAATAAAAATAAAAAGAGAATTTAATTATTAAAGGAATTTATTTTAGCTTTTTATATTTTTGTCTGTATTTCGAATGCAGAATTTCGTTAAAAGTTTTAAGCTATAAAAATGAGAAATTTTGTAAATACCCTTGCAGTAAAAGTCGAAATCTTATATTTCAATTTTATCGATAAATTCATTTGTCAAGTAAACTGAACTTTTTCTTCGAAAAGTTTGTAGAGTCGAAACTTTTAGAGTCAAACTTTAATTTTTTTAAGTAAGCGATCAAAAAAATAAAAAAGTTATGCGAAATAATTATTTTTTATTTTTAGATTTTAACGGTACATATCACTTCTTTCACTTCATAAAGTTTTATTAAGATTTTTTATAAGCCAACTCTTTGTACACAGATTTTCTTGCATGCTTCAATCGGGCAACAACTTTTCGTCTTTACTCTGAAATGACTTCTCGCCCCGAACAAAATAAATAAAATCTCATTAAGGCTGTCAATCCTTCATTTTTGTTGAAACTTAAACATTGACAGCTAAGCAAAAGTTTTTTGTTTTGCAAAGCAGGAAACTAGTCAGCGGGCGCCTCACCGTTTCCTCGCGTTCTCTCTCCCTTTCTCTCTTCTTCGTTATACTCGGGTCGAGTTAAGCGAATTATGGAAGAATCGATGCTTCTATCCTGCACAGCAGGCGGAAAATGTCTTACTAAGTTGAGTTGCAAAATTTCATTAATTATTAGCGAGTGTCTCTTGTAGTATGATTCAAAGAAAAATAGCTGTGCAGTGACCTGTACTGGGGTTCTTTGTTGAAATATATTTTAATCTTAACGAGAACTTCTATCACATCTCCTATCATCGTTGTATAATTGAAAATGAATGGCAGACATTAATTTAACACTATCGCTGCAAAGTTGTATTGCGTAATTTATGAAAGTTATCTACCACTTTTAATCTGATTTATCACAGAGTGACTTTTAATTTGTATTATTCGTTTTCTTATAAAGAATGTCATATTGCGTATTTAATAAATTAATAAATTTCTACAAACCATAAGGAATGTAACTTCGAATAATAATTTTATTATATTAATTCTATTTCAAATTTGTGAATTAATATAAGGTTTAATAATAAGCAAAGGTTTCTATCAAGAGAAATATAAAATAGAGTTACTTAGTGAGAGATTGAGACAAAATAAAAAGTCTGGGATATTAAAAAAACCTATTCCCAGAAATTTATGATGTGAGTGATATTGTCTAATAAAGTTGTGCTACCATGATTTTTTATGAAGTCATTGTTACGATATATCTCGAGATTCCTCTAGAAAATCTATTTCCGTGAAACGAAATGAAGTTTTGAAATGGTGAAATTTTTTTTTTCCAAAAAAAAAGTGGAAGGTAAACATTTTTTTCTTTCGCAAAGAATTCCTACATAAACAAAAGCAGTTGTGTGTGTGTGCGTATGCTAGTGTGTGTACCATTATATAGATGCGCTAAGATACTTTTCGACCTTCTTTTGTTATTAGCTAACTTTCAATTGCTTATTATGATTATTATTCTAAAAAAATATAGATACATATTTATGAAAAAATCATGTTTCTTTGTGATCGGGAGCAGGTATAAAAACGAATGAATTTTCTTTTTGGAAATTCATATATAATTAATATTTTTATACTTTTTGCGATTGTTCGTTTATTAGCTAATTTAATTAATTATTAATGAAAGAAATTATTTGCGAATTATTATTTAATTTTCAAATTCAACAATTCAAATTTTTGGTATTTTCATATTCTTTTAAAATAAAAGTAATTTAATTAGATTCAATTTAATATGTTATTTAATTATATTTTCAATGTTTATAAATACCGTTTTGTTAATATTTAAAAATTTTATTCTTCTTCTTTGATAATTGAGGCTAATAAATATTTACTATTTACTTTTAAAAGTATTTTTAATTACCTACTATTTGAAATATTATTCATTACAATTTATTGCACAGTACTTGTGCTATTTTTAAAATACAAATTTTAAAGGTGAAGTTATTATTGGTTAGTTTATTTATGAATTATATGTATATTACTTATATATTGTAATAAATTATTTAAATTTGATGAAGCTATTTGCCAATGAATTGGCAGCGATTTGTCTTGTCTATAGAAGATAATGCGACATTATTGGCTTTCTTAAAATGCAATTTTTTTATTACATCTTTAAATATTCAAAACGTACTGTAATCTATACATGCAAGTTCTAACATAAAATATATAAAAGCTTGCACATTGAGTAATTTTCTGGGACAATTATCGCGATTCTAAAGTACTGCAGAGCACTCAAGCATTTAAAGTCTTACAATTAATTTTTCCTATTAATTACACTGACAGTGGACAATTTTCCTATGTACCTTATATTTAATTTTTTTTTAAAGTATTTAATAAAAGTAACAGCTAATTATAGTTGATTCAATTTTCTCTGCTCTCACATTATTTTACTAGCTGCTCAAGCGATATTGCGATATGTATGCTAATATAACTTTGATCTAATTAATATACACTCCTACTTTATTAAACGCTATTACATACGTTAATGATTCTATCGCAGTTTCAAGGGCTATATCAAACAATATCACGCGTTACTACTAAAATAGTATTTTATTCAATTGAGCAGAGTGAATATAAACATCGGTATCAAATTAGTAATTCAAGCATCATTCGAATTATACTCAAATTACAATTGAAGTGCAGCATTAAGTAGATATCTGACTCTGTACATCCATTCTCGAGATATTTCAATACCCGGCACCTGAATTTCGATCCGAAGAAAATAAGCTCTTTTTTACATTTTATACACGCGTAACACGCCAGAGAAGCAATGCGCACAAAAATTTTTTATCGAATAATTATGCTAAAGCACGGGAATAGCATTTTTTTCAGCGAACCCAGAACAATGAAATTAGCTTGACCTTTTACGTTCGACCCCTCGCCTCAATTATTTAAAATTTTCAATCAGTCTAAAACACGACGAGCGTGGGTCTAAAATATCTGTCACAGCACCGCGAAACATAAAATAAGCGTAGATAATGAAAAATTAATTAATTTTCTCGACAAGCCGGTCGTGGTAGACAGGGTGTAACCTAATGTGTATATATATATATATATGTATATATAAGGAAAAGAGAAGGAGGAGAAGGAGAGAGAGAGAGAGAGAGAGAGAGAGAGAGAGGGGAACAACCGGTTGGTCAGCTGAGCACCGGAACGCGTCGCGGTTTGAGGTTTCCAATTTAAGGGGGCGAAGCGCAATTGTCCGCATTGCCCCTCGCGAGCGTCGGCACACAAGATCAATATCGAGCCTCCAACGTTGGGGCTTAATCACATGCTGCTTCGAGCCGCCGATCGATCCGTAACATTAATTCAATGCGTGCGAGCTGATGCTTCGCACCTATAGCTACGTACACGTCGATATTAGCCTTTATAAATGATCATTGAGAAACTAATTGTGTAATCCTGGCCCCCCTCATAGGCCATACCTCCGTATATCAAAGTATCGAATTTGAAAAATGGGTTCGCCTCGCTCTGCTGACTCGGCAAACGCTAATTTATGCGGTGGCACAGGTGTTCTCTCTCTCTCTCTCTCTCTCTCTCTCTCTCTCTCTCTCTCTCTCTCTCTCTCCATCACTTAGCAGGTTCAAGACTGCTTTGAGGAGATTCCTTCTCAATTTAGATTAGATTATTAAATGTAGGTTAAGCGACATGTGAGCCGTCCTAATCCTGTACATCGTCCTGTCCTAATTTATTATCCTTTGTATCATTATTCGAGTACGTATGTAATTTAAAGAAAGAATGGACAGACGTTGTGCAAGTGATGAGGTGTGAATG
>UELV01132020.1:0-11335 GCA_900490015.1 Megastigmus stigmatizans | reverse complement strand
GTGTGTGTGTGTGTGTGTGTGTTTGCGCATGTATGTACTACGCGTCGTCTGACCGTTCCGCGACTCGAACTACTCGCTCGATTGCATTTTTTCGAGCTTCGAGTACTCTTTTTTTCTCTCAACGTGTCTCTCTCTCCTCTTATCTACTTTTTCCCGCTACTCATTCTGACTTTATTCCTGGTGCCGCCTTATCTATCCGTCCGCCTATATCCTTTCCTCGACGTTAACTCTATATCCTTCTTTCCTCCTAGCTTCATACTTTTTCTCTCCCTTTCTCGTTACATCGCGAGACGAATGTTTTGCATACTTTGCATACTAGCGGCAAAATGCGAACTACAATGTGGCTTGATAAAAATGTCTCATCTTTTAGGTTTGATAAACGGAAAATAATTTTGGCTCATTTGAAGGGAGAAGCTTCCAGGAACACACATATATATATATCTGCGAAGGTTCTGAAATATTCTGCTGTGCTACCACGGGTTTTATAGATTTTCCAAGCCATATAACGAGCCAATAGATAATTGCATTATTTTACAGCATTGCACTAGCAAAGCTTTAATAATTTATTTTCAAAGTTGCTAATTGCTCTTGTTCCTTGTATACAAGTATTTTGTTGTCTATGAGTTGATCAATTTGGCTATAACATTATTTCTCGATAGTAATTATTGCAATTAGCACTAAAGAGGAGGTAGGGGTCGCCTGTTTTAGCGATATTAACGATAATTAGATGGTCGCGATAGTGGCGCCATCCTACGAAATGCGGTATGTATCTTTCTGATAATCTCTCGATATTTTGTAATAGTTATGCTATTTCCAATGTTTGGAATAGAAAGTCATTCATTTTGATTGGGTATATATTTTCATAAAGAGAATCGCTAATCTACACATTCTCCTATCTATATGGCTATATCGCCAAGAACCGAGCTGTACAATCTGAGCCAGGAATCACATCGGAAAAAAGGGACCGCTCCAAACCGTTATTTTTCATTGGCCAAAACGGTACCTCCAAAAATTGCAAAGCGATTACCTCCACACTAGCATAGATCCACGCAATAGAACGAAAGCAGAGTGCGTCCCCACGCAAGCTCCCAATTATTCGCTAGCCAGACCAGACAGCAGCAGCAGCAGCAGCAGCATCATCTCCCGCCCACGTCTTCTAAACCCAATTTAAAGAGCCTTTTCCTCAGACATCGCGGTCTTCCGCGCAATTAACCCTACCTCCGGTCTGCCTTTCTCTCTCTCGCTCTCTCTCTCTCCTCTGCACCTCTTCTTCCTCCCTTGCACATGATCCCCACAGCGAGAAAGCCAGCTCACCTTCGTTGCGGCTATCGCGTAGACATCCTCAAACTTGGCGGGTACTGCCGCTACTTAGGTATCCGACGCTTTATCAGTCGGGTGAGAATCGCGTCCGGTACGCGCGTTTCCACGCACCCTTATCTATGCTGATTAACGCGCATAAAGCCGGAAGGGACGGTCTGGCCTGTATGGTATAAGAGAGAGAGAGAGAGAGAGAGAGAGAGAGAGAGAGAGGGGTGGGGGGTAGAGTATAAGAACGAGACGAGTTAATGGTCCGAGCTAAGGAGGAAACCATCTGAGCTCAAAGATCTTCTCTCTCCCTCACGACGTCCCGCAGCTTCTTCTTCTTCTTCGCGAAGAGGCGGATGCCCTGGGTTGAGTCGACGGAAATGCCGGTTACGAGACTATATACGCTTGAGGCTCTCTCTCTCTCTCTAGACATATATATATATATATGTATATACGCCCTCAGGCGTCTTCAATTAGAGCTGAGAGCAAAGTTCTACCGAGCGGTGAGAGAGAGAGAGAGAGAGAGAGAGAGAGAGAGAGGGCTTCCTTGCAATCGGATTTTTAGTTTGTTCTTGCAAAGAGAGGAGATCGGGGGGTTGCAGAGGCTGCATTAATTGCTTTGCTTTTTAACTTGTCTGCGGAGAATGCCCGCGAGAGCTTCTTTCGATGGATTAGCGCGGATGTGTTGGTCTTGCATTTTTAGTCTGCCTCTTGGATTCTGAATTCTGTTCTTCTCGGATCATGTTTCGAATATATTTGGATTTCGAAGGCAGATGTTAGTGGTTTCAATATTATATAGACCAACTGTTCTAAAATGGTTTTTTTGAATTCATGATTCGCAAAAGTGAAGCTGCATTTCATCAGAATTAAAAAAAGTTATCGATCATCCGCAGCAATCGTATTCTTAGAAATGTATAGATCACGGAGTATAGTCACAATTCGACCGATGATCGAATATAAGCTGAACTGTGTATTTATATATGTAGGATTACAACGAAAGCATTTTGTAGAGCAATGACTTACTTTTTCTCGAGGGGAGCGGACAGACAAAGTTGCACAAATGAGCGCGTGCGCGCGAGATCGCTCACTATACAATTAAACATTCAATTTAAACTAACCCTACCAACTCTCGGCGTACATAAGCCGTAAAAACAAAGTATACACAATTTTCAAACAGCTTGAAATTCAAAGTGCGGAGGTGCGCAGGCGTAGGCGGCGGCGGCGGTAACAAAAATCACGTTTCATCCCCTGATCAAAAGTGATTCGGGAGAGCCGCGCTACTGCCTCCATCCCCGCGCTCAACTACATAACGAGCGCGCCAAGCTATTCAAGTTTAGCGAGTTAATAGCACTTGCACACCTCGCGAGTCGTTTACCAAGTGTAGTCGCGATAATAGCTACTCCCCTCCCACCCTCTCTCTCTCTAGGTCTCTCGTTTTTTTTCGTTCGAACTTGCGTAGCCGTACTTTGCCGTGGCTTAATCGTCGGTGCAAAGTAGAAGCTCCCGCAGCTCGCGCGGCTCTCTGTTATTTCGCTCGCTCGCGCGGTTTGCATGCGACCGGGGGAATATTGCTTAGCGACACGGAAACGGGCTTGGTCTCGTCTCCCTTACTAACATGGATCTGTTTTCTTTCTCTTCTTCTTCTTTCTTTTTTTTTTTTTGGTTCCCGGACTTTAGTCCCGATCACGGAAGTATCTCGTGTCAAAGAAATCAGTGATTATCCACGGTGCACGTGGTCTTTTACGCGGGGGGAGGGGAAGGGTTGCCAAGTTCTCTTAGGCGATATTAGAATGCGCGCGACGAGGTGCTTTTCTGACGGTTGGGAATGAATTAATTTAGCTGGAAAGAGAGTTTTGCTTTATTCAAGTAATTGTGCAGAGCATCTATGATTGGATGTATGTTTACTTTTACGGATCTCATGTGCTATCGAGGAATTCTTAAATGTGAGGGCTTTGGAAATCTTTCATATGTAAACTTAAAATTGATTTAATATTCATCGCAAGTGTAACTCTTCTATATCGTATACATTTTGAAACTTGTGCTTTTGCTGGTCGCCTGTTCAGTGCTACATTTTGATGTTATTGGAATACTTTTAAAAAGATAAACCATTTCAGGTTCCACAATCAATGTTTGTTGATTACCCTGCACCAAACAATTTTTCAAATGTATCCATAACGTAAGCTAGCAACGACAATGCGATGAATCCGGCGAAGATGCAAAATTAAATTAAATTTAATTCATCCAGTTGAATATGAGTGGGGCGCGTCGACAAAAGGCGTCTTCCCCTGCACGTACACACGGCGCACACAACACACACGTACAAGATCGGGCCAAGTACCAATTAAATTCCGTGTCCACACACACACACACGCACACATTCACACTCGCACGTGTACATGCAAAAGCAGAAGTGCACAAAAGAGAGAGAGAGAGAGAGAGAGAGAGAGAGAGAGAGAGAGAAGCTGTGCTCGCTCTTTCGCCTTAGCTTTCCATTTTGTGCAGCTCAGAGCTCGATACCTCGCTGCTGCTTTCTCGTCTCCGCTTTCTTGGCGTTCATTCGCGCTCCACTGTATATATACATATCTCTCTCTGTCTCTGTCTCTCTCTCTCTCTCTCGCACGTCTGCATATACACGCGTGTATATACAGGTATATGCGAAGACATAGTGCGCAAATGTGTTCGCGAGGGATTCAGAGCGAAATAATGAAAGAAGCGGAAAGACACGACTGACAGGAATGAGATGAACGAAGATAGTCCTGGATTATATGTATAAGTAAAATGTTCTTCGCTTCTCTTGTATAGGTCCGTGCTTTTCTGTTTTAAATTGAATCTCGCTAGTTCTTCGTTTTTATGACTATGACTTTTAATTTTTCGTTTGGATAAAAACTTCGACTATGTCAAAGTTAAATTAAATATTTTCACTCGCTCTGCGAAATGTTTTCAAGTGGAATTATAATTATAAATATGATGGAAAAAACAATTTAAATTATAAAATAATAGTAGTAGAGGACCAGAGCAGAATACATTTATAATTAAACCTTATTATTTCACAAAATTTACAATTTTTAGTACATTAGTTTATATTGTACATATTTAAACTTCTTTGTTTCGTATAAGTGGGCTTTGTTTTGATAATGTGGACATTTTTCCTGCTCGATATTTCAGTACTAATTTAATGTTGTAAACAAATGAAATTCATAAATAATGAAGTAAACATTTAAATATTAATAAATAGCGTGAAACTAAATATCAAACATATCGTAGCTCATATTACGGCTTAGAAACAAACATTTGTTCACCACATTTCTCTTGATATCTGTCTAAAATCGTAATCAACTTACTCATTCAGAACCAGTGAGTACTTCATCAACATTTGCACAAAATCTAATTAACGCTCAAGCCAAATATGAAAACTCCAGAAGAACCAAAAAAAAAGGAGAAAAAGGAAACGCATTACTCAGGATAAATAAAACGGAAGCGTAGGGAAATGCATTATAGAGACGGAAAAGTACAGAGCAAGTGGAGGTCCATGGTAAAGAAGAAAAAAAAAGAAGAAATAGCAAAGAAGAAGAGTTGCGCGTGCGATGCAGATAAAGAAAACGAGATATAGATAAGGAGAAAGAAATGAAGCGTGAAGATTTATTAGGTTGACAAAACGAAAATGAGCTGGAAATAAGTGAGACGGCGCGCGTAATATACGAGAATCATGAATACAGAGAGCGCGTGAAATACTTGATGCGGTCGACTAAATGAAGTCGAGCGAAAGAGAGAGAGAGAGAGAGAGAGAGAGAGAGAAGATACAATGTAATGAAAAATTTTGCAGCGACCTCTTCTTCACGGGCGAGGTTAGCAAACACCATGAAATTTCATAGCCGAGCGGACTCATAAATTTCATACGCGCCACCAAAGAAATACATATTTATACACTCGACCATTTACATAATAACAATTATTTTCGCTTCTCGGCATGTGTGTCGCTACTTGTTACGCAAACATTAACTTAATTTCTCTCGTTCCGCACAAATATTTATATTCGCGCGTATGACAAGCCTTTACGGTATACGTAAACGGGAAAATTACAAACCTCCTTCGTCCATACAATTTCTCAGCCTCGCGAAATTAAAAGATTGTATATTACACGGCACTTTTGCCAACCTAAATTCTCTACGAAATCACACTAACGCAGGTTGATGGAGGTAAAGTTGTAGCAAAGCCCTAAATCCTAAGGCCTCTCGGTAATAACGAGCGAGCGGCATCGTTCAAGTCTCGTTACATCGCTGTAGCTCCGCCAATGACTATACACACACACGCATACACAGCCTCTCTCGCGCATATCGCTTTCGCGTGCAAAACACATTTCGGCCTCGTTATATCTTTGCTCTCTCTCCCTCTCGCTCTCGGCTTAAACGCCCACAGATGAATTTATATACATAGCGCCCGCGTGCTGGTGCATTAAGACGAGCGCCTAAATATATTGCCCTATCCACTTTGCCCTCGCTGCAGATGCTTCTTTTTTTTTTGTTGTTGCGAAACGAGCTTTGTAAGGACAAATGTTTAGCTAGGTGAAACAAAAAGAGAAGAAGTGGAAGCTGCTCCCTTTTTCTTTCTTCTATTCGCCGGTCTCGCTGTTTCGCGCGTAATGCGTCTTCTTCTTTCACATTCCGCGCGCGCTAGGCTGCCTGCACTTTCATTTCGCGAGTAGAGAGCACGGGACGGACCTTCTTTCTTTTACCGTTTTTTTTTCGTTTTCAAATGCCATTCCTCGGCTGCGCGCGCGAGAGAGACTTGTGTGATTTATGCGAGAGTGGCGAATTGTGCTTTAATCGAGTTTATCGCGTTGTTTATTCATTTGGCGGATGATTTATTATTTACTTTACTGCTCAATTAATGTGATTAATTTATTTGGATTTTGTAGCCAATATGCTGTATTTTTTAGAGTGCAAAAGCTGATTTTTGTTGCTGGAGCGGGTGAAAACGTGTATGTGGGTCTGTGTGTGCATTTCCGGGCTCTTCGATACAGCTGTCGCATTTATATTATGGTGATTTTTTGTGCATTAAAATCCGTTTGTTGATTAAAGGTAAAATGATTGTTAATTTACGAGATTGACTGTAACGGGCAAATACTTGTTGCGATGTTGATGCTATTTTTTATAGCAGTGCGATCAATGACTTGGTTTTATCAAATTGAAAAATATAAAATTTATATGGATTTCGATTAAAGTAAAGTGTACCGCGATAAAAATCAAATGTCTACTGCAAGAACATTGTACTAACGGTACATTTTAAAAACATTAAAAATGATTAAAGTATAATTATGAAAAAAAAAAAAATATTAATATACGTGTATATCGACTGATTCCGTTGCAAAATAATCGAGATTCAAGAGAGCTCTACGAATATTTTATCATTGCTCATGCCGAATTCATCAAACACAGTCTAGACGCGGTAGACTCAAAATATAGCGTTATTAAACTTGGAATATTAACACATTTCGTACATTTTTTCACCGGTCAAGCTAATAAAAAAACGCGCGGCTGTCCCAATAAAAATGTACCTCGCTAGCATTCCAATAATGAAAACACACATTCATACGCAGAACTTGCAGCAATTTTTCAAAATCATCTATTCGTTAAAAGACAAACAAACAACAGAGGCAATTCGTATCTTTTCGAGTCAGCTACTCCATCCCTTCGCTCACTTATTCATTTCCCTTTCAGTCACGCATACCAACTCCTGTCTCTCTCGTCGATTCCTCTCCGCATCCCAGCCTCCGCGAGCATCAGCAACAAATGCGCGAGCGTGGCTTCAAAGCCGCGCCGCGTGAATAATTTTTCGGTCGGCCGTGAAAAATAAATCAAGCCGCGATATACACATATATATATATATACGTGTGGCGTAGACAAGAAAATTAGCTCCGAAGATCAAAAAGTCAAGGCGAGGGTATATGGGATAACGAGACAAAGGGGCGGAAGGTAAAGTTGGAGAGAAAAGAGAGAGAGGGGAGCATATAAGCAACAAGGCGCGTGAGAAAATGGTACCACTCCTGCCTCGCGTTCGCCTGCATTTTTCATCCGCATGTACTTATAGCGCGCTTCGAGGTAGGGGAGTAAGGGAGAAAAAGCTCTGAGAGAAAGGATCGCATCCACTTCTGCTCGAGCACGCAGATGTGTAGCGAGTGCTGTTTTTGCCTATCGCAACTTGGATTCCGCTTCTATATATACATATATATGTGCCGGATTTCGATACGATTCGCACTAGCGCAAATCTGCTCGCTTCCTATACCGCTTACGATCTGTGCGTGCGTTGCCATAGCTGCTTTTTCTATATACTTTACTGGATTTTTCAGGGCGGATGCATAGCTGCTTAGTATATATATATATATATATAGATACTTGTTTTTTTCAAACACAGCTTTACTTTGAGATTTTTTCGCTGGCTTTGCTACTTTCTTTTGATTTTCTGAATTGTCTATATATATATATAATTTGAAGGTTTAATCTTGAATAAAGGATTGGCAATGTTTAATAG
Organism: Megastigmus stigmatizans; assembly: GCA_900490015.1. Taxonomy (NCBI): domain Eukaryota; kingdom Metazoa; phylum Arthropoda; class Insecta; order Hymenoptera; family Megastigmidae; genus Megastigmus; species Megastigmus stigmatizans. The sequence continues at coordinate 3,502 of UELV01132020.1, read as the reverse complement.
TCATTCACTGATTTAACAGTATATCGTGTAAATAATACTGTTTTCAAAGGCTATAGCGAAGATCAATATCGCAAACCTCCAATTAGATAAATCCCAATAGTCGCGCATTCTACTCCCATGCCGAATCCCATGCAAATGGAATCTTTCAGTTGTGTCATAATCCGATTATATCAGACCCACACGTAGTGGCCAGCAAACCAAGATCAAGCGCACCAATAAATATCCTGTATCCTTTCCTTCGCAAAATGCCATTATTTTTCCTACCTCCCGCGTAGTCGCCTATATCGCGTTTATTCCATATCCCATTCGGAATTAAACACCAGATGATCTTCCCTCCTCTCTCGTCTATTTATCTTCGTATAATCAAGGACGCACACACAGACATATGTACACACACACATAGAGAGATTCATAAATGCACTGCAGCTCCTCCGCCGCTTCCCTCGCATTTTCCACATTGACGGTCACCGCGCGCGAGCAGAGCTGCTGCTGCGCGTTATTCCGTTCTGGCGGCGGCCGCGCGGGACGTGATATTCAGCGGGCCGCGCGCTCTCGACCCGATAATTTCATTTTCGACTCGATCTCACTTATCCCAATTAACCACGAACAAACGCCTCCCTCTCTCGCTCTATGGCCTTTGTCGCCTGCTTTCGCCTCGCGTGCTCGGATATGAATGCACGTGTTTATATATATATATATAGAGAGAGAGAGAGAACATGAGTTGTGTGTAGACCAATCTCTTTGGCTTAACCGCGCTTGTAGAACCTTTCCTTTTTTCGCTTAACTTTTTCGCGTGAAAGAGCACTAGTGCGAGGTGAAATTTTGAAAAGGTTTCGATACTCGAGCAGTTCTTTCGATTTGGCTCTATTGAGAACGCGAAAGACATTTTCGCGTATTGATTTTCTGATATTTACTTTTAGCTGATTCATTCGAATTTAATACGTGACGGGTGGATGCTTAAGAAAACATTATTTTTTCCAATACAAAATGAAAACCTTTTTACAAATATGTTTGACATTTTGATAATAAAAAAATAATCGAATTTCTCGCATAATAATTACGTTAATATTACTCAGTTTATTTATCAAATTATAGTATATTACGTATATATTGAAACAAATAATTAAGTTGGATGAAACTAAATGGCAATGAAATGGTAGCGCTTTTTTATACAGACTTGCCGCTGTTACAGAGGAGTTATGGATCTAAATTGCAAAGAAATGTGGAAATCGTTTGGCGAGCATGTTTACGAGGTCGTTTTTTTTAATACGAAATTATTAAAGCCCGGCGAAGGAAAAGAGAGAGAGAGAGAGAGGGAAAATTCGTCGCATCTGCATTATTTCTGAGGGTGGAAATGGGACTTAATTTGATAATATACCGGTCGAAAGCGTATAATCTCGCGCTTGGTTTGCGTGATTTTTCGCAATTTGCGCGCCACGCTCGCACGGTAACCATATAATAAAAAAGAAGAAAAAAAAAAGAAGAAGGAAGCAGAGAAACGTATTTCATGCCACCGCGGGAAAACGAAGGCAAAGGGAGGTAAAAGCGCAAGCGCAAGCGCGCGCACCGAGACCTTTTTTATATTCGACGAAAATAATTCCTAAAAATTTATGCATTCTCATTTCGCAGATGTGTGTGGCAGTGATTGGCTTTACGAACAAAGAACACATCGCGCAAATGTTCATCAATATTAAAAAATTTCTTTTCTCGTCTCTTTCGCTACAGAAATTCTTCGTTCTCTCTCTTTCCTACGCGAGAGACGTTTTTTATTTTTAATAAGCGAAACCGATGAAATGGTTTGAATACAAATTTACACGTATATATATGTATACGTATATATGCAAAAAACCGGTGCGCGCAACAACTATTTGTAGATATCGAAAAAAGATTGTGGAATACATTGCAGCTGAATGCGTGTCCTTTCCAGAACCAATTATCCGGCGTATCGACATCTTGTCACGCGGGGAAAAATATAGCATGGCATGATTGAAATTCTGGTTATACGCTCGCCGCTTATTGCCTTTTCGAATATAATATATTTTTATATCGAATGCGAGCTGCTTTCCGTCACTCTATACGTCTTTTTTTTTCTTTTTTTTTTTTTAATTTTGCGCTTGTTGTTTACGTAAGCCATAAACATTTTCAGTCGTTCGCCAGCGGCATCGCGATATCTAGTTTTGCGGAATGGCAAAACCAATGGTATAAAAGATTTATTCTAAAACTCGAGTGTTTTTGATAAATTGAAACCACGCGCCTATTTTGGACTAAATCGCTTTTCGAAACTGGTCCAGAAATTGACTGTCTGAAAGGTTTTAGGCGCGCGGGTCATCTACGCTAATAAATCCATTTTCAAGCCATTCGGAAATGAATTTCTCTGCTGTAACAGACTATTCGGGACTACCCTCGTATACCCTGAACTTTCAATACAATCCCATCGAACAATGTTTTTCCACTATATACAAAATTGCGACTTGTACACGCAGTTTCGAACGGTCTCCGATTCATTAGTTTAGAATGAAAAATCTTGGGTAAAAATAATTGAAGCGCGACACGCAGCGCTAAACGATTGTCAAAAATAAAAAAGCGCGATTAAAGCGCAGGCAATATTAAATTTCGCGGAGCGACGGTGGCGTCGATAAAAATGCCTCAGCCGCGCACACGTTTTCGATGCATATAAATTCAGCGGCTAGGCGCGCCGTAATAAACAATTCAATTCGCCTCACACACACACACACACACACACACACACACATTCTTTTCCTCTCACCTCTCGCGCGCACATCTCTTATTTCCTCCCTTTTTCGCCTTTACGACCTACACTCGCGTCAATCTTTTGTATGGTTTTGCTCCGCGAGCCCCAGCCTCTCTCTCCCCCTTTATTTTATTTTCTCATTTTGGTCCTTCTCTCTCACACAAGCTCTATGTAGCATCGAACGCTTGCGCGCGCGCTTGTACATTTTTCAAAGCGCAGCGTTTCGCGGCTTACCGGCTCTTTATTCGCCGCGGAATCGACGCTTTCTTGGCCTCTCTGGCGCGCGCCTTTTTACCCTCGTTTATGGCGTGTATAAGATGCGATGAGATGGGGAATCTGCCCCATCCTCTCCTTCTCTCTTCTCCTCTTTTTTCCCCCGCTCCTATTTTCCGCAGTGAAGAAAGATTTCCTGGTTCTCGGCGAGGTGAAGCTGTTCTGAAAGGGATGGGGGAAGCTTCGAGAGAGAGAGAGAGAGCGGCGTGTTTATACACTAGGATCGCTGCTATACAGGTCTATATATTGTATATAATATAATAAGCCCCCTTTGTGCGTATGTTCTATTATACGTAATTGGGAATTTGCGTGGAGTTCTTGTTTTTCTCTCTTTATTTCGTAATGATATTCGCCGTGGAATCGACTTTTATGCGCGCAGAGCAGAGCAGAGCAGAGCAGAGCAGAGCAGAGCAGAGCAGAGCAGAGCAGAGCAGAGCAGAGCAGAGCAGAGCAGAGCAGAGCAGAGCAGAGCAGAGC
>UELV01132012.1:0-12799 GCA_900490015.1 Megastigmus stigmatizans | reverse complement strand
GAGAGAGAGAGAGAGAGAGAGAGAGAGAGAGAGAGAGAGAGAGAGAGAGAGAGAGAGAGAGAGAGAGAGAGAGAGAGAGAGAGAGAGAGAGGGAGAGAGAGAGCAGAACTAACCGTTTCGTCGCGACATTGCAAGAGCAGATAAGCAGCTTTGCCGTCGTGATTCACTTGCGTCGCAATTTCTCCTTACGTTACTACATTCAATCAGTTCTCGAGCGTAATTTTTTTAACTTAGTCCAATTGGTTTTGGGGGTAACTGGCAATTGTATCGAAAATGAGATTACGCCTATCGGTGTATATTATGTGCGCAAATGACGATGATGACGCGATTCGCGCTGAATTCTATTTACATTTAAACAGAATATTAATAACTTGTTATATCCTGAATAATGAGCTAATAAAAAGTGGATATGTATTGGAGCATTAAACGAAGCTGGAAATATTGATTTTACGCGACATACATATTTATGAGTAATTAATAAGTGCAAATAAGCTTTTAGATTTTCCTATTAATAAGATCCTGCCTAGCTTATCGTAATTTATGCCTCAGTTGTTTCAACGTACTCGTTGATCGATAGTATACTTTCGTCATGATAATTAAAATATGCATAGATCTAATAAGTAATGCCTAAACCTAAATGAAGGAAGCAATTCCTTTCAAGAGCACAAGTATAAACTTAGCAACTTTATGTTATACAAAAATTGCAACCATATAACATCTGATTCCAAGTCAACAAAATTCCCATTTTTCTGTCAGTATTAAAATTACCATACAAAGTGGAACTTACCATAATTTCCACGCGACAACAGACTCGTCAGCTCAGCTTCCCATGCCCGCGCGTACATTCTCCCTCCCCCAAGGACGTCTGGAAGCGAGCAAGTGGCTCAGCTTTTAGATAAAAAAAAAGTAAAGAGTATCGTAAGCCCGAATCATCCCTGCTATCGTAAAACAAATACCAGTGAAGCTCCGGCAGCACAATCTTTACCGGTGCGGGGCAATCAAGTCTTATCGCTTATATCCCGGACGCGGCGACGACGTACGCACGATTCCGCGCACAATACGGAGGCGAAAAAAAATAAAGGATCGAGGGGCAAGAAGCAGCGCCAGTGCACAAAAGCCGGCCTCAGTTCTCCCATTTGACCGTTGGTGCGAGAGAAGAAGCGACAACCACGAGATAGAGAGAAAGAGCTAGAAAGGGCAAGAGAAAGGGAGTTGGTCGCCTATAATTAAAGCCGACCGCGTCGATTCCTTTTCTTTCCCTGCACGGCGGCGCGGGTCACCTCTCATTCAAGCTGATCCACGAGCCATGCATATTGACCCCATCCGAGAATGAAACAATGGACTCTACCACCCACTTCCCTGCTCTAAACTTTACAATGTCCTCAGCCAATGGTTTCTGTATGTATCTGTGTGTGTGTGTGTGTGTGTGTGTGTGTGTGTGTGCGTGCGTGTACGGCTGTATGTTTTTGTGCAGATGATATGTGTGTATGCTATCAGCAACGAAAGACTAATACTTTTTTGTTGTTTGGATTTTGCAGGCGATGGAGGAGACGCTGCAGGGGATGGTAAGCCAATCGTGTGCGGCAATGCCGAGGACCCTACCAGATATGAACAGCTATATTTGTACAAGGTGAGTCCAAAAATTCCTACCAAAGACTTATGTATACGATTATTATCTAACCCCTTTTTACTGTGTTCTTCGTGGGATTCGAGAAAGGCATGTTTCCCCTGTCCATCTGAGATTTTGAAACATTACTATTTGGAATATTAAGAGACGCGTGCTTACAAAATCGAAAAATCTAAGTCTTCTATTTTCATTCCTCGCGGACTGCAATAATAGATAAGCGTTTCCATATTGGATTGAAATCCCGTGTTCCAGGCGATCCGTACCCTCCCTTTGACAACTCTCGGGGATGAATAAAACATTCGGCTGCATAAAATTAGATTTGATTTGCACGAAAATTATCCCTCGACTGACTGACCGCTCCCGAATACTCTAATTAAAGCCCATTTTACATTTATTTACGTTAGCTCTGTCAGCTCGTATGGGAGAAAGCGAGAGAGAGAGGTTGCATTTTAGATTGCTCGATTAGCGCCATAAAGCAGTAGCGACGGAATGTTCCTCAAATAAACGATCAAAGCAAAGGCGCGAGCACGCTTTGATCATCATTACATTATTTATAGTTCGAATTATTTTCCATAGCGCGCATGTTATGGCCATTTATGCCACGGGTAAATTTTTTATTTATTTTTCTCGTACCTCGCAGTTTCTCAATCGGCCCGTCGTATACACGTAGTTTATTCAACGGCTAAAATTAATTTATCGATCAATGACGTGTTCGAGTACGTCAGCTACACTTTGCGGTATACAATAATAATGAGCTAGCGAAATATTTTAAGAGCTTTCTAATATATACACTGTAAGTCCAAGCGTTGTCACGAATTTTACACGTGTTCTTTTAACATGCTGCGTAAATATGTAATCATCTCGTATATAAGTATAGTCTTCAAGTGTGTAAAATTGGTGAAAATCGAGGCCTCTATTTCTTATCAAAATTTACACACTTACCATCAGGTAAAAAAATAATTGGTTAAATGTGGCACAACCAATAAACATGGTACAGGAAACGATTGCAATAGTTTTGATGACTATAGCATTTTATACATTGCACCTCTTTCGAGTACTTGATTTTGTAGAACAATTGACTTGATTGCGTCAAAATTGTTCCCTGTTGCATCGATCAATTTCTTTTTCCGAGCGTATACGCTAGTCAAATTACACATTTTTATTTACAGTACATTAGCTTGACGATAAGAAAATGTCCTTTATGCGAATAAACGAGCACTGCTAGAAAGCAAGAAAAGTCCGTTCCATAACGAGTTTGTATATACATAAACTTTTCTACGGCGACAAGCTCATTACCTCCCGACCATTAGCCAATACAAAACCGAGCGTATGCACTGGAACTACTGTGGCGCGGTTCGGCTCTACCTACAATCGTCAAAAAGTTAAGCGCGCGGTGAAAGAGCGCTCGAACCTCGTGGCAAAATAATAAAAATAATAATAAAGAAGAAATTCGCGAGAGTAGAGGAGAAGGAAATAAAAGATAGAGGAGAAGGAGGCGGAGAAGGAGGAGCTGAGCGAGAGATATCCTTTGACGGGGGGCACCGTAAGGCACCGTAAGGCCACCCAGTCCACCCCTTAAATTCGCCTCTCATCACTCGGGCAAAGTAGGAGACCGGATAATCCAATAAAGCTCCGCCTCAAAAGATCATTTCTTTTATCCGTCGGAGCGGCGGTGGCGGTGGCGGCGGCAGCGGCCCAGTAAGAAAACTCGAGGACCTCATCTTTTCCAGTTTCTCTCCTCAGCCTCGTTATATATGTGCGTGTCTTCTATAAGGAATAATCCGCAGCGGACGAGAGAAAGAGTAGAGCAGCTCCGAGGATCTTTTACTTTTCACTAGACGGCCGCCGCACGTGTCTGTGTATGCCTGTATATGTAGGTGTACTTTGCCGTGTAGGCGAAGGGTAGGATGCAATCTACCAAAGTGGATCAGCCGCTCGTACACGTAATAGGAACTCGGCCCCTGTATGACTTTTGCATTAGCGTTTTATTGCGGCGGCGCGGGCGTGCGGCGGTACGGTTCCTGTAGCCTTTTTCCAGTTCTCCTGCAGCCCAGGCTTCTCCGATCGTGCGAACATTGGTTCGCGTTCATCGTGAGCTGGCATCGATTGTTTTGTGCGGCCACGACTATATTTTGTTTATTCACCGGTACTCACTTTTAATGCTGGCTGCCACTGCAAACTGAAAGATCGGTGTGGTTCGTGGGTTCTTTTTTTTTCTTTTTATTTGAGAGATTAATGCATTTTGGAGATGTTGGAAGTTTTCAGTGATGGATGCTGGAGATCGAGATCTAGGGAATAAAAAGGGATAAGACATCGGAAAATAAACTTTGGGTTACCATTGATGATTTGCTGAGAGCTTGGCTTTTTCTTCGGACGTGAAATAGTTAGATCTAAACTTATACCGATGTGATTTTCGCGTACTCTTTCATGTAGGTCAAAGTGCCTTGTAAAAAATCCAAGTGGAAGTTGATAATGTGAAAGTTTTCACTTGATCTTTTTGATCGTATTCCAGAAAAGAAGCAAAGCCGTAATTCGCTGTTATATAGTTTTGTAACGTATTCGTTTGATTCATTTCATTTGGCTGTACCTCTAGAATACATCCGAACGTAGGAAACAAACAGAGGTCATAAAAGATCTAATACTAAACTGAAGAGTTACGTAGTGCTATAAATGATAGTCATATTGTAGGACTGGTCATATTGTTCTCGCACTTTCCTCGTATAGAACCATTTGAGAGTTATACCGAGCATTAAATTATAGCACACGTGTGCAACGTATCTCGCACACTTACCTACGCGATTCGCATAGAATCTGTTATAATATATTGTAAAACAGTAGCAAACTTGATTTTCACCATTTCTCTCGAATGAGATTTTCAACTTTTCACATTTGGCTATCAACGAATGAGCTATAAGGTTATTCTTTCCAACTTGGGATACATTGAGTTTTCAATGAAAATGTCGCAGAGCTGCGCTTCTCCTTTGATTTTAAAATCTAAAATCTTAAACATATCAACGTGACCTCGAATCGCTCCAAAGACAATTCCCCTCGAGCGCCTATACCTTACGGTAAAAAAAAAAGAAGTAGAAGAAGTAGAAGAAGTGAGTAACAAGAGAAGAAGAGGAGGAGCTGACTGGTGGGGACGGAAGAGGCTAGAAGAGACTTTGACACGGAAGACTTTTTAAACGGCCCTTTCAAAGATTCGAACGCAAACGACGCTTATTGCGCGCTCGAGACAAAGAAGCTGCCGAGCTGCCAGGCCTGCTCATCCGCGAGCTTCACGCGGTCGCGCACTTTTTCCCTCCTTTTCTCTTCTCCTCCTCCTTCTTCTTCTTCTTCTTCTTCTTCTTCTTCTTCTTCTTCTTCTTCTTCTTCTTCTTCTTCTTCTTCTACTGCTTCTTCTTTTCAAACGACAATTAGGCAAAGTCTCGTGTCGCGACCGACGCGCGCGCACTTTTAATGAAGGACCCTCCGCGCACCTCGAGCCGTCGCTCCTATATACATATACTATTGCTACAGGCCTCGCGAGATGCTTCCACTGCCCCACTTTTTTTTCACCCTCGGATTTTTTTAATCCTTTCTGGTAAAATGGATCGAGAACGTTGGATTACGAGAACGAGTGGAATGCGTTCGACACGAAAATGATTATTAAAAAAAAAGACATTAAATGTTTATACAATTTATATACTGGAGCAGATTTTTCGCAACACTTTTCTAATACATTGTACTGCTATTCCTGCTTTAGAATTTCGGCAAGTTGTTTCATGAAATGGTTGCTTCAAAGTAGAGAAATAAAATATTTGTGGATAAAGGAAAAAATCGCGCGTTATTCTTGCTAAAATTCCAGTTGGTATACACACACGCACGCGCGCGAAGGAGACGAAAAGTCGATAAAACGGAAAAAAAAGAGTGTGTAGCCGACTTAGTAAACTGGATTGATTTCGAGACTCCACCCCCTCTTCTATACGTCTCTATATACTTTTGCGCGAAACCCTCGTTTTATACCCCTGGAAAATTCCTTTAGAAAATCCATCCCTCTTACCTTATCTCGCTTTTGCGCGACGTTAGATTACATGCCAAATCACCAGAATGTATATAGGACTTGTAAGTATATGGGAATGTTTTTAACTCTTTCTGTGCATTTTTAAAGTTTACACATAAAGGTTCGAACTAATTATTGATCTTTTAAGAAAATGTGAATTTAATTATTACTTCGAGGTTTCTCGTAATGAAAAGTATTATAACATGAAGTATATTATAAGCATGTATTAAACGCATGTCTCGATAGACTCGGCATAAATGTACTTATAGTAACGCGAAGCTGCATATTAGATTTGAAAGAATGTTCGTAAAATGTAACACAAAAAAATCGATTTTAAAATGAAATATGATTAATAAAATACTTACCTTAATAAATATTTATAAACCTCCTTAGAAAAAAATGACCTGGGGAAGTGTGGGGATAATTGAAAAGAATAAGGCTGAAGTTTACTGAAGTAGTGGAAAAATCAAGATTTCGTGCAACAATTTGTCTAAAGGGTCAAAAATTACTTTCAAAATGTTTCTCCACTCGTAAATTCGTAAGGGAATCTTTAAGTTTACATAAATTCTTCGTGTTTGTAGAAATTCTATGCGTTCCCTATTGATATTTGTCTTTGGCATCCTCCTTTATTGAAAAATGGAGTATTTATTATTGCGCGAAAAATAAACAAAATGTAATTAGAAGCAGTGCATGTATATAGAAACAATTTTCTTATTTAGTAATTATTGAAAATTAATCGGATGAATTGATAAGCTCTGATAGCTTCGTGCTTTCGGTAAAAAAAGGACTATAATAAATATAAAGGCAAGCGGATAACGTAATTACAATTGGTCGGCAACAAAACGTGTTCAATCTTGTGAAAGGATCAAAAGGATATAGCAATATTAATTTGGAATTAATCCCTTATTAAAAACAAAGACTCCACAGTTCAATACATTTATTTAAAATATTGATTTACCAGATTTCACCGTGCTCGATTAAACGATTTTTTTTTTCAGATCATTCAATAATTGGAATAAATGTTGTACTTGCATTTACTATACATAATCAATGGTTTTATTTAAACAAAAATTGCAGATAGATTATATGCTAAAATATTCATATGCCAAACTAAACATTAGTAAATCAAGCGCTTAGATAAACAAGCCCGGCATTTCCTAATTTACCGCGAAACAACGATACTATTAGCATAATATAACGAGTCGCAGTTAATTGGGTCGTTAATTTCCAGAATAAATAGTCACGAGTCAAAAGTAGAACCCAGCCGAAATTTAAATAAATCCCATTTTACACACACACACAGACGCACAAACATACGCAGGGAGTTTTTCTGAGGGAACGTTTTGCAAAGCCTTTAATACACGCGCGTATCAGTCGGGATAGTATCGGGGAAAAGCCATCGGGAGCACGAAAAGCTACGGCTGTACCATCCGGTGCGACGCCGCGGCTGAACAAAAAAAAAAGTATAACACGTATACGTATACATAAATGGGATATTTTTTTTCTTCCTCTTATCCCCCTTCCCCCGAGGTAAAGATTCCGTATAGCTACACGCGGCTCTGCACCCCCGTCTCGCTTGGAAATTGCCTTATACGAAAGATATCTCGGCCGTCTCTCCGTCTCTCTTTTGTCGCCGATATTTTCTTTTGCACGCCTGGCGCTCCTCTCCTCGCTAGACGAAAAAAAAACCCGCTGCTTTATGATAGGGTACGCAGGAGGCAGAGGGAGAGATAGATCCGATATCTATAATCGAGCTGCAGAGGCTTTCAAGCACTTGACCCGATTCTCTCTCCTCGCGCTCGCGGCTTTATCGTTCTCATCTCGCTGCAGATCTTAATTATGCAAGATTTAGGAAAAATTAATATTATACTTTTTGTCGTACGTGCCGCGACGCGACGTCCGACCGGCGCAGCTGCACCGACAAAATCTATAACCGATGCTACTTTGTGATTCTTTCAAAACATCGTCGTTGAAAAAACGGTCTTTTTCCTTTTGTTGTTAATGATGAATAATATACGCGAGTATTACTTCCATTGATTATGTTTCCAAACAATTACGATTTCTGCACATAAGCTAATATAAAACTTGTTGGATCTCGTAAGTAGAAACAATCGAGTTTAGTCGGACGCGGGCGTGTTCCACCCGTATCTATAAAACAGGCTGTATTATATATCAAACATTTCAATATTTCAACAACTTTGCGTATGCTCACTGCGTCTATTGTATTGACATTCGGGTGAAAAGTTTCCACGAGACCGAATACCAAATAGGACTTTTTGGACTGAAGAAGTTTGAGAAAGTGTCTGCATAAAAGAAAAGGTTCAATGTTTCGAAGCGAAAGGCGACGTTACACGAATTTCATGCCAACAGCTCAATGGCTGCTATTGTTATAAGTCACAATCGTTCTTTTATTAAACGAGGCACTAAAATAATTCTAAAAAAAATCTCCTTCGATAAATTTATTAGACATCTTGAAAACTTTTTTCCATCCCTGCAGCAAGTGCCTTAAAAAAAAATTGCCACCGAAGGGCTGAAGAAATAAAAGGCAATATCCAGAAAAGTCGTACAAAACTTAAAGACACCGTTAGAATAATGGATCAGTAGAAAAACAAGAGAACTTTGAAAATGACGAGAGTTTAAAGGCCATCTTATAAATTAAAACATGATTGCGAACTTTTTAGACGAAGGTCGGGTAATTGATTGAATTTCATTATAGTCTCTCGGTGAAAAAGCGTTTAAGAGTGAATCATTGAGAGGCAGCCGTGACGATCGGTGAGGCAAAAGCATCGCTATTATAATCCAAGTAAGTAAACTCGAGCGGCATCGATCAGTGCGATCAACACACTACAACAACTGAACTTGTCGAATTTTTCATTAGCATCCGCAATGAGGTAGTTATAGGCGCGGCAGTTCGTAAATAAAAAGCCGTCGCGTCAGTCGCAGCGATTAAAATCAAGTTGGGCCGCTTAATTGGCCGTAATTACAGTCGGCGGGAGAGAGCGAACGATCGGCGGGGGTTAATTCGGAATTCCGACGAAATTAGCATCGCGCCGTCGAAATTAGAATGCCAGTGTCGACGAACTTTTAGTACCAGTGAAGGAGAGAGAGAGAGAGAGGCGATGGCCGCAATTTCCTCGGTAAGGAACTTGGCGGGGTACGGCGCGAAAAGCAGCGTCACGCGAATAAAGCATTACGTACACACGAGCGAGCGAGCGAGTGAGTGAGCCACGTCGCTCTTAAAGAGCGATACGCTAATTTAATTTTTCACTTGCTGTGCACAAGCTGAGTCCGCGCTTATTAGCGCCGGTTAGAAATTGCTCTGGAGTTTCGCCCTCTTCCTTCCTTCCTTCCTTACTTCCTTCAATTATGGCTCGCTTCTTTCCTATCTTGACACTTCGCGCATTGGGGTCTAACTGATCCAAGATCTATTGGGTCTATTGACATCTTGTGGCAAAGAATAAAATCATCTTAAGTCAAAAATTCTCATAAGCGATAGTTTTCAATTATAAATTTTAAGATTTTGACGCTACCACACTTTTTTCACTTATTTATTTTTCACGCCTGGAGTTTTATTTCGGCTTTCGAGCTGGGCTGGGAAATTTCCTCGCGCGCACAAGAAAGAGAGAGAGAGAGAGAGAGAGAGAGAAAAGAGACGTGAGGTCGCCGTGCGATTTCTCACGTTTCTCTCGGGCATTTTGTATGATAAATCGCGCCAAAATCTCACGTCGCGTGTCAACATTTCTGAAACTTCTTGTAATAAAGCTGCCATCTTGATTAATACCGCGAAAGAAAAAACGTGAAACTTTTAAATAAAATTGGGATTTAATATTCCCCATTTCGCATCAATGTCGTATACTTTGAGAAAATAATAAAGATTTTCTGTAAATAGATTGCCAATTTAATGAATCAATCGAAGAACGTAACTTTTATTTAATGTCGAACTTGACATCTTGTTTTTCATCGTTTCTCGACATTCTCACGGGTTTACGCTGTAAATGATTTGCGTATACATTCGTGACATAATTTATTGCTTAAAACATCAATTGAGAATTTATTCAGGACTTATCCTGCTATAGCTGCACATTAATCTACTTAATTATCGATTGGGCGCTTTCATAAGAAAGAGTAATAAACTTTTTACGAGCAGGAACTGCACAAGCATGCTTTATTAATTAAAAAAGTGAAAAATTATAGTCGCATTAAAATAATGATAATAATAAAAGTCAGCACCTTTTTTGCGTCAGCTAATTTATTTCTCCAATATTACAAACAACTCTGAATCTCATTAGAAGGAACGCAGTTGCAGTTGTCCTGATAGCCGAAAATAAAATACAATCACCGGTCGAACTAGAACACACTGTAGACTTTTATTTTTGACAAGGAATCAAGGTTTGAAAGTAATGGTCTTAAAAGTGGGCGCGTAACAACTGGATTTGAGAGTATTGCACAAGCACTTTACTTGCCTCCAGCTCCCACCTGTTTTTATCTTTCGATGGCTCGAAGAACACTTAACTCGCTTAGCACTGTGAAAAAGGAGGCTTATATAACGGAAGGGGAAGAAAGAGTGAATGCACAAGGAGCTGGAAAAAGTGTTGCAGCTGTAGCGCCATCGTTCTTCTCTCTCTCTCTCTCTCTCTCTTTCTCTCTCCCTCTCTCTCTCTCTCTCTCTCTCTCTCTGTGTTTTTCTGTGGAGCTGCGCACTCCGCGAGGCGAAGCTAAAAAACGAAACGAGCAATCAGCGTCGTCGACGGCGTCGTTTTCGTCGTATACAGTCGGTCCGTCGCGTAAATTCGCGCTACTCGGCCCGGACTGCAAGTACCTATATACCTATACCCTATTAAAAGAAACAAAGAGGACCAGTGGAGTAACAAATGAATGGGGAAAGAAAGATAAAACGAACGCGCATATAATACAGCGCTCGGCTCCAGCGCTCAGTTAAGCCAAAGCAAATACATTTTACCCTCTCTCTCTCTCTCTCCTTCTCGCTTCTTGCTTTCATTTTCTTTGGACGGGCGCTGCAGCGCAGCTTGTGTTTTCGAGGCACTGCAACGATCAAAGCTTGATTAATTTTGCACGGGGGAGCTGCTGCTGCTGGGGCTGCTTGAGCTCCAGCAGCGTCGAGGTAAAAAGTAGCCTTTACGCTGCGTACGCGCGCGTTAAGGATATTTTTAATTACGCGCGAAATGAACGGGAGTCGGAAGAGCTGCTGCTGCTGCTGCAGCTGCTGTTGGTCGCATGAAAATTAAACAACGATGTGATACTTGGGCGCGGCCAAAGTTCAAAGTGAATCGACGGCTCTTTTTTAATATATAACAAAAAGGCTGCAGGCCGAGCAGGCAACTTTAGCGCCTCGGCCGCTCGTATTATTAGACACTTTGCAGGTATAAGCTAGCCTAGCTGTGCTCCTTGGCCCCAATTAAGCCGAGACCGCCTACGTAATTAGATTCGATACTTATTATCGCGTAAATAAACTCTCTCGAGCGGCGACGGCGGCGGCGGCGGACAGACCGAAAGCCTCGGGCGATTATAATTGGTCCGAAACTTTACAATCGAATTAGCTGGAAAAAGGCCCTATAATGTACGAGGGGAACTGAATTTCAATAACGTCCGAAATTCCGCTGCAGTTGGTCGGAAATTCACTCGCGAGAAGAAAGTAATAACCCATGAGGTCCGCGTTAGGTTCTGAGCGAGAAAAGTAAGCGCTCTCTCCTCCTCCCCCGAGACTTTATAATACATGCCACATGTATACGTGTTTGGGGCTTTTGCAAGGAGAGAGAGAGAGAGAGAGAGAGAGAGAGAGAGAGGGAGAGGGAAAAAGGGGGGGGAGAAGCGAAAAGTTATTACACTGCGGCCCACTGATATCTCGTAAAACACACTCGCGCCAGTTTAAAGGCAAAGAGCTGTGCTGCGGGAGTTGTAGTCGGGAGACAAGTCCAAGATATAGAGACTCTCATCCATCACCGACACCTCCTCGAGAGTTTCCCTTGTGTATATGCTGCCACTCTCTGCCTTTCTCCGCGCGACCCTCTCTCTCTCTCTCTCTCTCTCTCTCTCTCTCTCTCTAGGCTTAATGAAACTTTCGTGCAGGGAAGCTGCTGGACCTTGTATGGAAATTTCACGCAACATTTTTCTTTGCACTTTGCTTGGGCGGTGTGCGGTTTGATGCTCCTTGTTGCTCGGATTCCGGTCCCTTTGCAACAGGCTTATATTAAAGCGTAGGGAGGAAATTTTGCTAGAGGGATGTTTAAATAGGGATTTTCCTCCAGACTAACGAGACAATAAAACGTATTCAAAATCCTTTTGTTACATTTAACTTAGATTGCTGTATATTATAAAAGCTTCGGTACATCAAAGCCATGTTTACAAAGGGGAGTATACGCATGCAATTTTGTCACAGATAAGCAGCATTCTTGCTTTAAAAAAAAACCATGGCACAAATTGATACACATCTGTAAAAGTGGCTTTTTAATTAAAATATATTTCCAAAAAGTACAAAGAGTACGAAATTTAAAATATATGAAAAGTACAAAATAACCTTTGTAATTTCTACTATATGTATAATATTTTCTACGATTAACAATGATCGCAATCTTAAATCAGCTACACTCACACCTTATTAGCCATGGGCATATAGAACCGCGAAAAAAACATCATTTTAATCTTTTCTTTTTATAGATGACTTTTTATATAATAAAGAGAATAAAAACAAGGTAAGAAAGAAAATACGTAGGTATACGAGTGTATTTGCGACGAGAGAATAGGGGAAGGTGGGGCGTCACGGGCACCCTAACTTTAATTTAAGATTGTATTAAAAATCGATAGATTCGAATTATAAAAAAAATTACAATAAGTAAATAATACTATTAAGAAACAGGATTGACCACAAAAATATTATATCGAGAGGTATTTTTTAATATAAAATTGAAAAATTAAAGCGCTCAGAAATGCTCTATGTGCCCAACTAGTGGGGCATAGGTGGCAGGAGGGTGGGGCACGAGTAGCATGGGCTATAATGGATAATGTGAGCTTACAATTATTGTTGCGTGCGATACCGCCTTTCTGCCTCGTGCAGCGAGGCTTCTTGAAAGCGCGGGCTATCGCGTCCGCTACTCCGAGCAGAGGAGTATGAA
>UELV01131989.1:1421-24786 GCA_900490015.1 Megastigmus stigmatizans | reverse complement strand
GTATATATATATATATATATATATACTATGTAGAAAATTGGATGTTTCTGTACGTCTATATAAATATTATATGTGCGCGTGTAATCTTCTCGGATTCCGATCTAGTCCGATGTCATAAAATTATAGGTGATCAATTTGTACGTCTATTTGTTTTTATAACGATGTGATTATGAGCGAATGGAAAATGTTTAAATTTCCTTCGTGATCTCGTTTATTACCTAATTATGCACGGTAGAATGTGGATTCGAATGCTTTACATATACCTACTTTAAAATGCAAATTTGATAACTCGAATGCAATAGTGCACGACAATTATATAATTTACCAATCAACTTCCTGCATAATCTATTAATCGTGGCAATTATATAATAAGAATTAGAATACTGGAACTGTAACGGATCTGAGTTCAAATTTAAGTTGCGACATTTATTTATTTGTTTGTGTAATGTGTTATAGAATGAACTGTATATAATTAAATCGTTCGAGAAAAAACAAATATATAAGAAAAAAACAAAAGGCATATACCGAAATCCAAATGATAATTACACTTTACGTCATATTTGTCCATTGAGAGCAACAAGTGCGTGCAACTCTTTATACGGTTAACGCAATAAATGGTAAAAATTATATTCACTATATTTATCACTGCTCAAACTTTTTATATCACAACGTCCATTACACTCGAAGGTTCCAAAAAAAAAAGAAACGAAAACGTTCGTTACGTGAGTTGCGCGAAAAAAAAAGTTACAGTATAATAATTGCTACGATAAGAGTTTCCTTGTAAAAACATAAATTGTAACTTAGCCTAGGCTAAATGGAGAATTCGTATATATGAGTAAGGCAACAAACGGATGTGTTCGAAATACCAGAACGTGTCATTGTGTATTTCATAACTGCACAATAACCGCCGAGTACCGCGCGCGACTTAATTGAATTTACTATATATATATATATATACAATACGTCGAGAGGTTCTCTCCCGATATATTTCCACGGACATGCGGGATATAAAGTTGTTTTTCGCTCTCTCTCTCTCTCTCTCTCTCTCTCTCTCTCTCTCTCTCTCTCTCTCTCTCTCTCTCTTTCTTTTGTCTTACCTAAATGCTTGATAATGCAAGGTGACCTGCAAAATGCGAAGAGTGTCGGGGCGGTTCTCGTATATATACTATTACGACTTTCTAGAAAATTGGGCAATAAAAACTGACAATTTTCGGCCGTAATCCCGGAAAGCTTCCTGGAATAAAATTCCGACGATAGTCGAATGGAATATAGAGCTGTATACATGTACAGTCTCGGTGTGTTCCATGCGGTGCAGCCGCGCGGGTCACTGAGTTTCTCTGCTGCTGCGCACGCGGATAAATCAGCGATATGAAAGTTTTTTGCAGAATGACAGGGAGTAAAATGTGGGTTACAGGACAGGGTTACTCGACTTTTAATTAAGAAGTATGTGGAATTTATTACCAGGCTCGAAATTTTTGATAGCCCCAGAAGGATGCAATCGGTCTTCTTCTTCTTCCTTCGATTTCCCTTTAATGAGCGCATTGTTAATAGTTGTGGAACAGGAACTTCTAATGCCTTCTAGATTGCGAGTATTTTTCGTGGCAAGATTAAATGCTATAGGAATGAGTAATTTAGAAAACTTTCTTTCAATTGAATCTCAAAAGCACATCGAAAGCGATGATTATTAAACGATTTATAATAAATTAAATTAACATATACCATGTTTTGTTATTTCAATTTTTGTTGAAAGGCAAACGAGGAGGTCAGAAATAATAACGAATACACATAATTCATTTTTAGTTTTTTATTAACTAGTTTTCACAAGGACAAATGATGACAGTCTACGAAAAGTCCTTTCATTTGGTTTGCAGTGATTAAAAGTAATATTATATCTCGCAGATGTAATTTGGGTTCGGCTGCCGCTTAACTTACTTATGATCTCTTTCGTGAGTTTTTCTTTTTCTAAACAGAGAAAATTCCCGTGATGACAATTAAACACGCTTATATCTTGTTTAAGTATATAACGAGTATCAGCGCGTCGATAAATTACATTGGCATAAAACTATAATAACAAAGAAATTTAACGTAAAAGGTAACAAAATAAATATCGCAACGAGGATGTATTCACAGTGTGCTACAATAGACAATAAAGATTCATAATGGGGGGGTCACCTCATATATTATGAGGTGTGAAATTAACCTTATAAACGATTGTGTTTTTTCTTCTTCTTTTACTTCGAATTTCTTAATTATTACGCTAAAATCTAACGAAAGATTGCACAATAATTGTAAATTACTCTTCGCACGGATTGCGATAATTATCATCGTAACAATCATTCATCATTCAATCGCAAAATAAATAACTGATGATCGAAAATTCGCGCGAAAGCAATCGACAATCATCATATATGCATTATATAAAATTCAAACGAAACAACGTTACGTACGATCGATCGATTACAAATTTAATTGTTTCGAAAAGAAAAAAAAATACTTCAGCATTAGGCATGTACAATACGTGTATAACATTAACAAAAGTGGCCGTTCTTTTATGTCTTTCAAATTGCGCATTACCTGCACGCCGACTTGCCCCAGTGGTATATAAGTGGCAATTCAATTGAAGACGAGAGAAAAACGCATCGTATAAAATGAATCCTATATATGGACGTATCAGAGAGCAATGAAGGGACGCCCCGTTAAAGTCTTTCATCTTTCGAAAACTAAGAGCGAAGTGACATCGCGCGAGAGGCGCGATTCAATAAAGCGAGCTCTATATCTCGGGTAGTAAAAGCGGCACAACTGATGATTGCTGTTAACTGAATCTCCGCGCGTATATAAAACGTCCGTATTAAGCCGAGGGATGATTTATCGCGTTTTGATGCGGAACTTCTCCGATAGAGTGAGAGAGATCGCGTATAATGTATTGTAAAATGGTTGCTGCTCGGTTTTTTGGCTTATAGAGGTGCGCTGTTAAAAAATTATCTCGGACGCTGTTCCTTAATGACTCTCTCTCTCTCTCTCTCTCTCTCTCTCTCTCTCTCTCTCTCTCTCTCTTCTTGTTGTTAAAAAGATTTTTGTATATGGTCTATCGATATAAGCAATTAACAACACAACTATGGTTGAGACATAATCAGTGTTTGGACTTTTCTTTACTTTAGTTCGATTCGGAAAATTTATGTGTCGACGATTTCGATGAAAAATATTACTTGAAAAATGCGAGATTGCGGATTGGAACCTTATTGACAGATATAGAAATTAGAGTGATTTTCTTTGGTTGCAGTAACCGATAATTTGAAAAATTTACACGATTTCGACTGAATTTAATAAATCGAGTATTTTATTACCGACAGGCAATACTGGGAAACCAATTGTAGATACTCAAAGGTTGTGAAAGACTGAATATGTTGGCTAATGTTTTACACCGTTTTTACGTGCGTAAATCACATTACGCCAAATATAATTTTACGAATATGAAATTCTAAATAAACAATCGAATAAAAAAAAAACGTTCAATAGGTACCTGGTTTACTGTTGGCATGCAATTAATTTTTGTTAACGTGGGTAGCTTTAGTTTACGCTATACAAAAAAAGTAAACTCAATACTCGATACTTTAAATGCGTCCAATAAATTGAGCTGTTTCTTCGAATTTTTGGTATTCTATACATTCGCTACGGCGCGTTTTAGATTAAAAGATCGCATTTCATGCGTGTGCAAGTGATCGCTTGCTGCCCTTCGAACATCCTTTTCCTGCGTGTGCCCACTTTGGTATTTATTCCTTCGATATAATCAACGGCACATATGGTAACAGTTAAAAATTAATCATCTAGGATGTTATCATGCCAATAAATGTCACTTACTTCGCAACAGAGAACATTTCGCGTTCCGAATGAATTCCTATCTACTCTAATCTTTTTCTATTATAAACGAGTTTCGTCACGCGGTATAATATGTCGTATTTGAGTAATATTTTCTTCTTTTCTTATTTCTTTTATTCATACTCTTCCGTATCTCTTAATTCACTTGTTTTATACGATATAGGAATAATTTGCTTTAGTTTATAGTGCAGTGATTCTTCTTCAAAGTGTATTCTATCATCTTATAATATTTAAATAGCACAAGTCACTCGGTATCTAAACGGTACTTTATTTCTTTTTCTCCCTATTTTCTTTCAAATCTACATTTAGGCTAATTGTAATTTATACGCTCTTAAAAGTTCATCTTTGATCAACATAATGTATGTATATAATATGTGTCCCGCCGAGTCAAGCTACAAGACGTTTATAAATGCATACGCTATTGTTGAACGTTTGGAACACGACGTCGATGGATTTCGAAAGGATACTTCGTTCTTGCCGGGTTAGCCGAACTTCATTTTTCGTGGAATATATATATAAATGTCTGCCAGATTTCATTACTTCTACGATCGCCAATAATTTCAAATACCATTTGGTTTCAATATATTTATAGTGCCTAAAAAATGTTATACATAGTCAATTTAGCAATAAGAAATTTGTATAATAGTTTCCCTACGCGGAGATTTACTTTGGCAACTACTTATTGCCTTATCTTTTTCATGTTTTTTTTTTTGTTTCATAATTACTGCTTATCGTATAATGTAGATGCGAGAAATTACAGTATGTACACATTTCCTAATTTATATAATCGTATTCTCTAAAATTCTTTTACTATCACTTTATAATAATAATAATTGGTATATAGTTTTCTTAATTTCTTTCTGCCGTTAAATTTTACAATATTCACAAATTTATATAGGTAATACAATAAATTTTAAACAATCATGAAAATCTGCCCTTCGATTATAGTATAGTTCATTTTACGAGGTGCTGATTTTCAAGTCTAAAAGGTTTAGAAACGTTTTATATCATTGTATAGATAATAAAAATTTTTTACAAAATTCACATTCTTACAAAAAAAAATGCAATTTCATCAAGAAAGGCCCTTAAAAAGCGAAGCGCCAACACGGCTGTGTCAATTAAAAGTCAGCGTGCTATCCACAAAAAGAAATAAAAAAAAACAATTACAGCTTCACAAAGAATATATATCAAGAAAGCTCAATTCGACCTATGCAAATGTAAACTTGGTGATTACAATAAGCAATCGAGCTTTTTGATGTGATCCGCACTATTTGGACGCGTTAAAGTCGCGGTCTTCTCGCAACAATGAAGCGGTTACGGAAAATTTACGATGGCTTATCAATGATGTATGGCGAGTGAGTATAAAAGCGATCTCCTCACTAAAAAACTAGGCAGTCGTTCGGTGCTCGTTATTGCGACTCGTTTCTCTATATATCTTATGGTGCGGCTGCTTGATTGGTCTGAGTTGGTTTATTAGCCGGCAATCGATTTCCGTAAATGGATTTCGATACTCGAACTGGGACGTTACGTGCGACAAATAAATTCGTAGCTCTCTAGTGAAATAAGTCTCGTGCACCCGAAAACTTCAATGTGAAACTGAATTTTTTCTTTCATATACAGGATACAGATTAGCTTGACTCTTTCTTCGGCAATTACACTGAGAATGTATCTTGTTAGTATTGGTGGTGTTCTAGTAATAAATTGTCTGAATAAAACTTCCAACGCGCGTGTCAAGTACGTAATATTGAGAAATAGTATAGTGAAACTTAAAAATTAAAGCAATAGAAGCTAAGTCGAAACAAAACGATCAATAGTAATATAAACTAATTTGGTCCCTGTCGGATACATTGATCTATAACATAAATATTTGTTATTAATTCTCAGTGCAATCGTTCGGAATGTACAATCGTTAAATGCAACACCTATACGAATTTTCATATACCTTTCCAAATAATCACACCTTTCACAATATGCAATTTTCATTTTAGATTTTTAACAATAATCTTTCAACTATATAATCAATTTATAAACTACCATTTTCGGTTCATTGATCATATTATAAACTTAACAAGTACATACATTATTATCGTGTGTTCTCACAAACATCGCCGAAATATTTGAAAACTTAGAACCTAAGAGCACTTTGCCTTAGAATGCACAATATGGAAAATCAAACGGGAAATCAAGCTCCACTAATCATTGATTTTATAGCAGTCGCTACTTTTCACCCTCATAGTACCAGATATAAAATTTTTAAGTGGGGTACATACATTCTTACTTAGTCACCAATTATTAAATGTCGAAAGTGGCTTAATTTGCGTGATACAATTTCAAGAAAGAATAAATTACTTTCTAATGTTTACAGATCATGAAAAATTGATTAAATTATATGAATCCTTAATATATTAAAACAAGCATATAGAATGTAGTGCAGTAATTGGTGTTGCGTAATGCTAATACTTTATCGAAACTCAATAAAAGATTTTTACAATAGAAGTCGGTTTCCAGCTACATTAGAAAGTTATTATTTGTTCCCAAGTTTGTCTCTCTTGTACTTTTACGAGAAAACTTGTTTCATATCTTATTGTTCCATTACGTCATTTGCGTAAGAGTCCAAATGAAAGAATTTCAAACAGCATGAAAATACGTCTGCTTTTGTTTTAGTTCATAAATGTTTAATAAATCGGTCATTTTCGACTCTATATTATGTGCAATGTTCGGCTCCATTAACAATAAGAATAGCTGAGCAAATTATCAATAATGCTTTATGTTCCACTACCTCATATATATAAACATATACATATATATATATATATATTTTTTTTTCTTTTAGTCGATAATACTTATATATATGTATATATATATATATATAATGCGTGTGTGTATAATCATTAACCTTAATAATCTTAACGGTTAACAACAACTAAAGACCAGCATATATGCGTGTGTGTCACACACACACTAATGTTGGCTTTTTTTTCTCACTCGACTTTTGTCATATTTTCTTTTTATACAGTTGAAAGTACTCGAAAAATAGTACGTTTCGTACTCGATTTTACAAAAGAGACGCTTAGCAACGTAATATATTTTCTCATTCTCCATCCTCACGTTCTATCTTCTTTGGTTTGATTTCGTTTTTTTTTTGTTAGACTATCCTTTATCTTAGTTTTAATCGTACATTTATATCACACTAGACTGCTTCTAGTCTGTCTCTCTGTCTAGACACTAGTCTGTCGTTATGCAGCCGATGCAGTCATTCTTGGGTTCACCTGTCGCCTTAGAGTTCCGCCTGCAGAACCCTACAAACCAATCACATATCACGGGATCGTTAATTATTTCGATACAAAGGATTAAAATCGCATTACGATAGTGTTTATATACGTGCAGTCATTTGCAAAGTCTAATCTGCGCGCGATGTAGTTTTTGAACGTATCTCTCAAGCTTAAATGCCCATTCTACGCGAAATACTCGCTTCATTCACAAAACTCCCGCTTATGACTTATTTTCCAATCTCTCGGCGCATATCCACTCCTGAATAAACAAGCTCTTTAATCCGGGCAATAAAGTATTCAAAAGAGACGGATTAGCCGTGCCCACTTGCACTAGTATATGTATATACAGACCCAACTATACCAACTCCCTGCGGAAAACGCGGGAAATCGCCGTAATACCCAACGGCCGAGCCGGAGAACCAATGTCCACGTAACTCGAGACCGCTCGTACATATATATCCAACAACTATTACACGATATATAGCGGGTGTGTACGTGGCGGACGCGGTGTTTCTCGGGCTTTATGCAAATTCATAATGAGCCGAATCCTCATTAGAAAGCGACCGAACGAGCTTGTGTATACGCGACGATTAGCGCAAACAATTCGAGCTCGCCTTCGCCTCGGTTATATATTCCTTTTAGAATTAAGGATTGTGTGCGTGTGTGTGCAGCTCGCACTCTTTTGCTTCGCGCTCTGCTTGAAATTAAGAGTTACGCGCGCTGCACGCGCGGGGAAAACTGTTATACACAGTCATTTAAATGTATTATAAGGCAGGTAGTGCCAATCTAGTTGGAATTGAGAAATGCCGCGGCTACTCTTTAGCTTAACAAAGAATGCATTAGCGCCGGGGTATACGCGGACGTTGAGAGCCGTGGATTGATGGCTATTTGGACAAAAAAAGAAGAAAAGAAAAGAATACGATTTTGAAATTTTAAATTTCAAAACTGCCTTCTCATTTTTTACAGCGTCTAACATCTTTGGCTATACGAAGGATTCGAAATGTGTATTTTTTTTAAAGATAATAACGCTAAATAACGCCAACTCCAGTTATCTTGATGCGCTTATAATTGTGCTGTAAAACTACGTTAATATTCAAATAGATATTTTCTTTTACCTAAATTGGATTCTATATATTTTATAATCTCGTTGTATCTTTAGCGTAAAGTTCTCTCGCTATTACGAAAACATTACACATATCTATATCATTACAAAATAAGGTATTAACATTCCAGCTCCACTTCTCAAATTGCAGAATCATGATTTTCTATAGGGCGGCAAAAAAAAAATAAAGAAATAAAAGCATCAATCATCGCGCCGGAATTTAGCAACTGCACTTATATATTTATATATATGCGCTGCACAGAAATAAAATCTCAAAGGAGCCCACGAATCTCCGGCATCTCTGAGTAATTTTTAGATCGCCGCCGAGATCATTATGCGAAATGTCGAAAGGATGAAACCGCGCGCGAACCTTTTTCTCCAGCTCGTTTTCCACTCGCAGTAAATACTCTCGGCGCGCGGCATTTTCCAAAAGAAACCTCGCGTCTTTTTGCTTTCTCCGCTATATACGCAAAATACGAAAATACGCGCGCGGATAATGATTTAATTGCACACGGAGTATGTAGCATGGCCCGAACGATACGCGATATATATACGAAAAGTCCCCCCCGTGCAAGAAGAAAGTGAACCTTTGCAAAGAGATCGAGATCGTATCTCGTTCGAATTTCCAGCCGCTGCTTCAGCACCGGATCGTAAGTTTTTGCCGTCTGCACCGAGGCGGCGGCGTCGCGCGCACACACACCGCCGACCAATTCATCCTTAATAATGTCTGGTACAGAACGCGCCACGCCGCCTTCAAACACGTTCCTTACGTAACGAGACACACACACACACACACACACACACACACACTCCAGTCAAAGGTATCGGACAGCGAATATATAGAATCGGCTCTTTTGGTCTCGGAGAGCTCAGCTGTGTCGCTGCTGCTGCTACTGGCCGGAGAGTATATATAAGCGTGTATTTGCACAGCGGTCTCGGGAAGAAAAATGGCATGGCCGCGCATGGGAACCCACACACATATGCGCGCGCGAGCATACACATTCATACATACATGTATATACCCACCTGTCACTTGGACTTGTATCTGGCCAGCTTCAGCTGCACTGGATTCGAGACTTTCACGTGAAGTGCAATATCCTCGACTGGTGCCTCGCGCAAATCTTGCCCGCCGACCGCCACGATTCTGTCGCCCTTCACGATTTTTCCGCTCTCCGCTGCGCTGCCGCCAGCCACCTGCAAGCAAATTCGAATGTGTGCACATGCGGCGATTCGATTTCGATTTCGATTTGGATAGAGACAGAGACCGAGTGAGTGAGAGAGTGAGTATGGAGTGCCGCTTCGGGAGATCGAAAGCCTGAATTATTGGCGAGCGGCTACGATTGCCAATGGAATTTCATGCAAATCCGTAATCGAGCGCGTTCGGAGGGAGGTTTACGAAATAGCCTGCTACTTTTCAGTTTGGCGGCAAACTCTTTTCACGGCAAATGCTCAAATATTGTTTTAACGAGCAAACGACGATTTAGCAATACCGTTGTTGTATATTATCTTTGGACTAGGTAGTTAACTATAATTAGGCAAGCTCTGCGTTATAATTTGGAAGTATGTATAGAAGGAATTCCCGTGACGAGCGTCGTCAGGAAAAGTTGTGAAAAAGAAAATGAATCATTAGTATGACTTGGCTAATCACTCGAATATACTATATTAATATTCAGAGTAACGGTAAAGCGAGTTTCAAACAGCTCTGATAAATTATAAAAGAAAAATATAGAATAATCATAATGCAAATGCTTTGTATGTATGTAGCACGACTTATTGAAAATCTCAGCGAAGAAAGTGCTCGACTAATCTTACCACTTCAGATACGTAAGCGCCTTTGCCGCTCTTGTAGCCCATTAAACAGAGACCAGATCCTTTTCCCGGCTTCTTCGAGAGCTCCACTTCAAACTCCTCGACCGCCTTCTCGTCGCGATGCACTATCATGATTATCTAAACATACATTGAGAAAGTGTCACGACGCTGTTGGCCCATCATAAGTTTACTCGCAATATATATATATATATATATATATTTATTCTGAAAACAAACTTAGCAAACTTACGGGTCCCTGGTTGATTCTCAAAACCGTCTGGTAGGCTTTCTCCTGATCCACGGCTTTGAAGCTTTCCTTATTTATGTCGACGATGCGATCGCCGGGTTGCAGTCTGCCGTCTTTACCTGCTGCACCATCGGAAAATACGTCCAGAACAAAGACTCCATTCTGCAAGATTAGTGAGAGTGACAAGTTAATTTCTTGTAAAGCTTAGAGAACTAATGCAAATGTTTCGATTGTCTGCAATTGTGTGTTATTTGATGCATATTTTATTAGTTATTCGAAAAAGTTAATTAAATTTAAGTATGTGTCTTTAGATAATAAATTAAGGACATAAAAAGCAATCTCCACGAGAATATCAAATTCAATTTATTAGAAAGTAACATTGCATAAATTATTTTAAATTAATTTGCATTTTTCAACCGATAATAAAACGTAAACACGATTTAAAACAAGAATTTTTCAGTTGAAATAGATTAAAGTATTTTCAAAATGTTTAAACATTCCTTTATTCTACTTTCTCTCAGAATCGGAAAGTTTGCACTATCAAGGCTATCTAAAAAAGTACTGTCAAAAGAACGTACAAGAGGTGTATCGTTTCCTCCGACGACTGTAAACCCAATCGGCTTATCCTTATCCTTGGGAAATTCGATAGTTGTATCTTTGTTGGGATTTATTTTGCAATCTTTGGGATCTGCAGGAGGCTCAGGTTCTTTTGGCTTTTCTGGTTCTTTTTTCTCCACTGTAAAATACGACAATTCGATGAGTTGCAGTTTTTTAAATAAAAAACGTAGGATAGAGTAGCATTTTTTTGAAATTTCAAAACATTGGACAGAATATTACCTTTTGCGGGTTCTACAGGTTCGCCTCTGGCCTTTCGTTCCTCATCTTCAGCCACTTTACTTTGATTTGGATTACACACGGTCAATGTGACGACTCCCTCAGCTTTTTTGAGTAGCGCAGTCGCCTTTGTAAGAACAATATTGCGATTACAAAAAAAAAAAAAAACTTAAATATTTCTTATTTTAAGCCAGTATAAAATGTTTTTTTAATTTTTACCTCCTCATAGGTGGCGCCGTGCACTGTGTCCGCATTCACTGCTAAAATCATATCTCCTACATTCAAGCCGGCCTGCAAAGTTATTTGAGAGATACTGCAATAGTTCATTATAAAATTGCGCGGATAAAATTTAATAAAAACATAAAATAAAAAAAGTAAGATTCTGGTGGTATGAAAAAGTTTTTGTAGCATACAAAAGTAAAAAATATAAATTTAAATCAAGATTCATACCAAATATCTTCTAATAACGTTATATATTATGCATAAATTTTTATCAATAATTATGATTCTTCAAAAAGTAGTACGCGTCAAACATTTTGACACTGGTCTTCCAATAAAATTTAAATGTATTCGTTGAGTCGCACCTTGACAGAAAACGCCAGAACCGTACCTCAACTTATCATAAAAATATTTCAAGAATTGTAAATCAATTTTAATGATATGCATAATAGACATGCTCAATATTACGCAAGTAGTGAGCGAAGGTGATTATCTCGACGAGGGTGACGGTCATATAAGTTGAGATAATCTGAGCGCATACGTTGCATACAGGATTTTGCCACACTCCATGTATAAGAGCTGCCTACTATATAATAGTATATTGTGTTTACAACTAGTATCTTAACAACTAATAGTTTAAAACTTGATGTATGTATGTAAAATTTGATTTTGCGCACGACTAGAAATAATGCAAGAAACAAACACATGACTTCTATACGATATGCAGTATGTGAAATTCGTATTACGTACTACTTTTCATTCGTAACATGACACTCTTCATAACAGTGTGCGAAATAAAAGTATTTTCTTTTCAATACATTTGAGTTTAATAAAAATGTGTTTTGACTACCTTAAAATTTTTTCTAAAATTAAACTATTATGCATGAGTGATTCATACTTGTTCGGCAGCGCTTCCTTCCTGAATGTCAGAGACGAAGATTCCCTGTCCAACCTCAGCGTGCTTTCCTTCGATTATCATTATTCCTAAGCCATATGTACCCTGTAAAATAATAATCAACGTTTACATATTCAGATTTTGCACCGCTCATTTTCAAACAACTTATGAATAAAGTCAACTAATGATACCGCCATTATTTAAAACGCCTTGATAAGTAAAAACTACCTTCTTTATCGGGACAGGTCGAACTCCTTTATACTGACTGTAATCCTGAAATATATAGTTATTGGTTTGTATTATGAAAGTGACATAAGCGATTAATATGCTAAAATGTTTTAAGTTTCTCACTCACTTCGCCCGCCAACGCCGTTGGGAACTGTATAACTTGCTTCACAGCGCAATGATCGACTCCGGATGGTTTTCTAAAATTTTATTTTACAAATTTTTTATCTAACTTTTTTGTGAAGAGTGTTCTCATTCCGTTGTAAAAAAAATATACGAATATTATATAAGTATGATGTAACAATATAAAATATGAAAATTTCATACAAAAGTTGACCGATGAACAGTAAAAGAAAAAAGATTACGAATAAATTTTGTTTTTCTGATACTCAATAATATGATTAATGAACAATAGTTGAATGGCAGGATAATTTTGTAAATATAATGAAAAATGAGAGACCAAGTAATTCAATTTCTCAATATCCTTATACAATCCTGTTTATGCAATTTTGTAATTTAAACAAAAAAAAAATGATGAACGTGCATAGTATTGAAAAAGTAAAGGAATAAATCATTGAATCGCGACAAATCGAAACAAGAGATCTCGCAACACGATATAATTGTCAAGATCGCAGCGTGAATTCATAAAATACGGTCTCAAGCGTAACCATTGTTAAATTTAAGCATTCGTGTAACGTACTTCACGCAAACCCACATATATGCACATAAATATTTTTCGTTCGTATAGAAATGCGAGAAAGCGCATAGCCGCATTGCTAGTGTTACGTTGTGTAACGACATAGCAAGGCCAAGGTCGCGATGACCGAGTCCGACGCGAGTCGTGCGCTAGGCTGTGGCTTATATATATATGTATATATTTACATAGATACCGCAAGAAAGCGAGAGATTCCGAAAAGATTGGCGCTACCGGCCATGACGTCAACATGTTATATATCCATTGTATATACGAAAATAAAGAACTTTCTATGAGATTGTAATTCGCCCTTTCTTTAATTTATTTCCTTTTTTCTTCTTTGCTCGTGTATGTGTGATCATGAGGTGAAAACTTACCGGACTATGACGAGTTTGAATGTGGTGAAGGGCATTCCCTTGATCATCGATGAGACGTTCAAGTGACATCTTCCTTGGAATACAGCTCCGTTTACCTAGAGAAATAATTATATTTAATTATATTGAAGAATATTCTGTACATTAAATATTTCAAGCATTGCAAGAACTGTTGGCTATGAAAAATTAAAATAATATTCTTAGCAAATTATTTTATAAATTTTACATACGTAAAAAATGAATTAAATTTACAATTTTCGAGTCAACTAATTTTTATCATCCACTAGTTTTTACGTAATTTCAGTTATTTAATTTTTGTTTAATAAAAAAAAATCATATTACCTCCAGTAATTCGTCCCCAACTTTAAGTTGTCCATTTGCATGCGCAATTCCACTGGGATTAAGACCGCAAATAAAAACAGCCATTTTATTCCTGTCTTTATGTCCGGCTAGGGAAATACCTAAGCCGCGTCGGTCCTTCTCCAACTTGACCAAAAAAACTGGACTTTTTAAATGTTGATACTTTTTCTTCACCTTGTCTATAAAAGTATATTAATTTTGTGATTAAAAATAGAAGAAACAATTAACTATGATATTAAAAGCCAAGAATAAATTTTTACTGGTTGTGTAGCCAAACTCATCTTCCTCTTCGGGATCTGCAGCGATTTCTTCTTTCGACCGTTTAACGTTACCAGCACTTTTCCTTGAAATCTGTAAGTTAAATGAAACAGTTTAAACGCGGAGCAATGACGATTCTTTATATTCAATCTCCATTCATACTTTCGAAAAGTGATTTGTACTAGACAGATATCGGTCATCCAAACGTTTTTCTTAAACTTGAAATTTGTAATTCACGACTTTCTACGAGCTCGAATATTCCCTGTCAGTTTTGGATTTCTGATGAATTAGTTAGTAATTTTATAGTGAAAAATCTTAAATAAAAAGATTCGATTTTACAACGATTTTTAAAACTAATTAAAAATTACTTAATTACTAAATGTTTAAGGAACACAATTTATTTTTGGATGAAAAATGCATTTTACATGTTAGATATGCATAAGCCACTATTTATTGGACCAGTTCTGCATCATTTCTTAAATACCTAAAATTCACATAAATAGTCCCTGCTTACTAACTCCTAATCTTATATCTAGTTAATCCTTTTGACTACTTTGAATTTGTATTATTAATTAGAATGTTTATTAAAAATTTGTAATGCAAACTTTATAAATCATTTTGCAATAACTGTAGGAGGATAAGACTAAATTATATTATATAGTTGAAATTAAATTGGAAATTTAGCTCCACAAATATTTCAACTTAAATTTATAACTAATTTTTATATAATAATAAAAACGAAAATTAATTATTTATTTAAAAATTCAACCCTGATATTGTTTTTATTCTTATTACAGTTCATGAAACCCATACGCATTTGAACATACTCGAGTTTAGTGACATCAAGTAATAGTGCTGCGTAAAGAGATTTGATTTTATCTTCTAAGTGGATTTATTTTTGTCGACACAACAGTAAAGAATAAAGACCGACTATACGAAGGACGGAGAAATTAAGTTTGAGTTTGTGAAAACTTTATGTTATACACAATGAGCTATCAGCTATAAACTCCAACTATAACTCCCGGAGCTCGTATATAAACCTAAATCTATTTACTTCGAAGCACTCGTAAAGTATTAAAAAACTTTATTTTATTACAGACAATTATTTAACGAATAATAAGGTGCATAATTATTTATATATAATCATCAATAAAAATCAACGGGATTTATAACCTTCGTATATATCGGTATTAAAATAATCATATATTTTTTAAACAAATAAATAGAATCGAATGTTTTTTACCGTATTATAAAAAGTATTTATTGTCCGTAAAAATAAGTGCTATAAAATTGTGAACATTTTGCCATAAATTGACAGCAGTGTAAACTTGTTATATACCTCGAAAGCTACTGCACTGTTTACATCCAAATCCTATGAATAGAATCTTCTCTCTCTTTCAAGTTCTGGACTTCGTCAAGACACTACATTTAAATTATCAGTGCTTCACTGTCTGAGATTAAGATATCTGCGTATATTTCGATGTTTGTTCAAACATTCAGCAAGAAAATTATTGAAAAAGAAAATGAAAATCTCACGTCACAGAGGAATTCAGAAATTCTCATTTACATTTCTCAATCGCGTATACATAGCGCGCGAATGCTCCGTACGTGAAATACGCATCATTAGGCTGAATAATCTTTCTTATTTAGCTCCGCACGAGCATAAAGAGGGCTCGAAAAGGTAAAAAAATTTTTTTAATCAGCAGCACTGTGCATTATGAAAGTCAAAAAGATGTAACGTTAAATTTCCTTTGAAGAAGGCGAACTTAAAAAGGTCAAGCCCCAGTGGCTTTTAACGTTATGACTTGCTACTGTGCATAGCAGCTCTCTCTCTCTATCTTTCTCGTGCGCGTCGTGAAAGAGCGAATGAGAAAAAGATGAAACCGCGCGCCGCTGGAAAAACGTAGCGTTAATTTCCCCCGTACACGTAGAAAGCCCACATAGCTTATGTGCATATATATATCGCGGTGGTTCAGAGAGAAAAAAAAGCGCGCGAGAGTGGCGATTCTATTTCAAGTGGCATACCGCTCGTTCATTCCTCAAAACATTTTATAAAGTTGCACGGCACAGTTTCTATCCAGAAATTATGTATACAGCGGCTAAGTCCAATGTTTTTCCATCTCTCTCGCGGAGTGCGGTGCATTATTAATCGTCCGAACGCTAACGATAATTCTTATGGCAGCGACGAGCTACGCCTGCAAAACAGCGCAAGATGAACGGCTTCCTCTTCGCGTTCGGAACAATATAATTAAATTCCTTTCGCGAGTGAGCATAATTAAAAAGTTTTCTCATTTGTATATAGGGGTAGTTGTAAAGCGCGGGTTATTTTTTGCGTACAGGCGTCGCGCATGCAGAAGGAGCTACACTTCCGAGTGGACTGAAACATTTGGAAATATATATTCGTGTGCGGTGTTATATTATTTTACGATTCGTTAAACTCGTTATCAGCAACCTTTGTTGAGGATCTACAGGTAAGCCGATAAAGGTATAAGTCATTACTTTTAATTACACTGACGATCGATTTTGTATCTATGTTTTAATATATTTAAACTAACTCCTTGAAAGTAATTTAAGTAAAATAACCGAATAACGATCATGATGAGGTCTCAACGCAAGAATGAAACAATATACGCTTAATTTAACAATGTCACGTGAATGAAACATTCATCTTTCATGCAGCCGTCGTATAATGTTGTTCCCGCGGCTGCTCCGCTCGCAAAATCCCCCACTCCCCTACTCCAAGCTCCTTTTATATAGATAGTGCGATAAAATAGAAAAGGCAAAAGAAAGAGAAGGCAAGAAAATGTAAGGATATAAAGTAGAGGGTAGAGAGCTCGAGTATATATCTCACCTCAACGCCGCCCTTTGTATAAACGTTTCCCTCCATCTCTCGAGTGTCCTCCTCCTCGGAGCTTTCGCCGGACGAGTACTTATTCTTCGCAGCCTCGGTGGACGCCTGTTTCCCGGCTCCGGACTTGGGCTTGTCCTCGCGCTCCTCGCTAACCTCGCGTAGTACGCCACCACCCGAAGGCGGCGACGGGGCTTTCTTCCGCATCGACTTCTTCATCGAGGACCTGCACATACACCGCAACGTATACAACCAAATTGTTTTTCCGTTTTTTTCTTCTCCTTCTCAATTCTTCCGTTCGTTTTATCCGGCACACTGCACGTGCGCGACACACGCGCGTGCTGCAAGTTTTGTCCGCAAGAGTTTTGAGGAGGGCACAAAAATAGGTTCAGAGGCGCGTTGTGCGCGCGGGTCCCGCGCTAAGACGAAACTTTTATTAGCCATTAAAAAGTGTGTTGTGACACACGCGGATCGACGTGCAATACGTAATTCGATTCCTGGTATATCTCCGCGGCTTAAATAATGTTCTCAGTATATGCGTGTTTATACGTGTCGAGAAGTTCTAAGTTTAGCCAAGTAGAAAATAGCCGGTTTAGGTCAGACATTAAATTGCAGTGCGCTAGAAAAGTTTGGCTGATCTTAATAGACGAAGCTAATAAAAATCTTTTTTAGATTTCTTAAGTAACGGAGTTGGGGTGTGGGTGTATGTGTGTATATCTATTGTTGATCAATCAGAGTTTTTATTTTTGACACGCTTTCCTTATGTGTGTTTAACTATACGTGAAGTCGAATCACGAAATGTGTTTTTTTTTTCTGCAAGTCCGAATAAAAAACGATGCCAAAAGAAAATTTAAGAACCGATTCCACAATGTGTCATTGGATTTTCTTTGCACATATCACATTAGAGGTCAGTCTAAAAGATTTTCAAATTAATTAAACTTTTAACATAAGTGCGTTATGTATGGTCGGATAATTTTTATTTTTGTGGAAATTAATATCTTTTATTAAGGTAGCAACTATAAGGTATCGATTCAGCTGACGAGACAAATGTAACATTGTATTGTACAAGCAATAATTATGTACAAACCTTCTTCCACTTGGTCCAGCACCGTCTCCAGTGCCTTGTCTCTTCAACTCTGGTTTCCCTTCCTGAAACATAACATTTGTATTTGGAAAATCCAGTAACAGTAGAGAATAAGCTCCGAACAAAATATCATGAAGTTATTATTTCTGACATTACTTAGTACTATACTTAAACGCATGATTTGTGAAATAATGGAATTTCATATATACAATCTCATAACGGTCACTACTTAATATGGTTACAAATCATCAATTTGAAGATTTCACTCTTAACCACTTGCAATCTCGCCGAGCCGGATGTGCGCGTAAAACGAAATTTGCCAAACTTGGCATAGAAAGAAGGTATCTCTGTCCTCGTCTCTTATTATCGCTACGTCTTTGGGGCATAGCGTCTCGATATCCGCGCGTCTCGGGATCGTTTTTACCTTTAACGAGGCGCAATCTAAGAATAGAAAAAGAGCAAGCAGGCAAGCACCGCCGCTGTGCAGGAGCGCGTGTGCGAGCGATTTCCGTACCGCAAACACATATTATACGAGTCACATAAATCTCGTGCGGCGCAGTTTCGTGCTGGAATGGAATTTCTTCCCCCATTTGTTCCTCTCCTTCGCTATATAATTGTGATTAAGAAAAGAAAAAAAAGAAACGAACAAAAAGCGAGTGCGATAAATGAGACTTTGACTTTGTAATTTGTGAGATCTCCACCACGGTTTCGTATTCTTTACGCGTTAGAAAATAAGTTTTAGTGAAATGCATAGTATGCATCACTGCCAAGAACTGAAAGAATTAAAAACTTGCTGGATGCCGTGCTTTTTCCTGGACGTGAAATGAGATATTTTGCAATGTATTCAAGTGCAGGTATATGAATCACGATGAATAGAGCCCAGTTTTTTATGTGTGCACGAGATGAAAATTGGACGCTTTTAAAATTACGTAACTGCGATATTTATTTATACAGGTACAAGCTATTTGAAAAAAAATTACATATAATTTATGTAACTAATTTTATTTGGAAAAATAAATTATTTAAACATGTGCAACCGATTACAAAAAGAAAATCTTACAAAATCGACAGAGTGCCGCCGCGCAACGGGACTTTATACTATTTATTATATAGCCTGAACGCAAGACTCGTAAAACTGTAAGTGCAGCATATGTGTACCAGTGTAATAAAAATAGGTAAAGATCGCTGACCTGAATCACTTCCGGTGACCTGGACGGCGAGCCGGGTCTGGGCCGGAAGGAAGAGGTGGGCGAGCCTCCGTCAGCTGGCACACGATTCCTGGTGCTCTGTCTCCTGGCGCCAGTCCTGTGGCCACCTCCACCTCCACCGCCGCCGCCGCTGCCGCCGCCGTCTCTGTCGTGCGTCGGGCCTTCATTATCGGGACTCTGCGCCTCGGCAAAGAAAATTCAACCTGCTGTATACACATCGCTCGCTCTCCTCTCCGCCTCTTACTTATATATATATATATAGGACCATTCCCACACACCCCCTTCTATATCGAGTTGGCCCACGTGGTATATGTGCGGTGCGCCTGAACGAGACTGGGACACGCACACACACGCGCAGGCTTCGATATTATACTTATACACTCCCCGGACTTAATTAATTTTCCCGCGCTTATATGTACGTGTGGCGCGCGCGCGCACGAGGCCATATGCCTCAAAAGCTCGTAATTTTCTCGCCCAAATGGTGGACGTACGCGCGCGTGGCTGGCGCAGAGTTTGCGTTAGGGTGCCACGGTGCTTGGCGCCGCGTTCTCCTTTTTTATTTTATTTTCCTCTCCCTCTCTCTCTCTCTCTCTCTCTCTCTGCCGCCGCCGTCACCACCCCACCACTTGCGCACTCATCGGCTTGAGAAAATGCGCGTAATTGCGAATTGCTCGTTGCATATGCAATTGAGGTGATTTTTTTATGTATAAAATGCAGTATGTGCAAAATTGATCGATATTTGTAATATTCAAAAATTAAAAAAAAAACAAGATATTTTAGTCCTTTAGATGCGTTTGTATTATATTTATCTTCTTTGTATTATTAACGCGGTTATTCGTAAATTCTTTTTTTTTCAATTAGTCTTAAGCAATTATAATTAAATTCTGTGAAACTTATGTTCAATCCTTTTTCCCTATTCTATATTCTATAAAAAAAGCATTTTTTAAATAATTTAGAAAGTAACATTCTTTTAATTAGGGCAAGCGGGTTAATAATTTTACGAGTAAATGAAAATTTTTATTACAATTTGAAATTCTATTCTAATGAAGTATTCGAATTATATATATGTTATAAACAGGAGACAATTTTTTTATCGTTAACTTGTGAAGCGGAAGAGGTCAAGGTAAGTTTCATAAAGGGGTCGTAGTTTCACTTGCTGTGAATATCTTCGAATGTACCTAACTATCGCTTCCAAGTGTTGGGCAAAGGGATCTTGAAATATCGACAGGATGAAATGTTCTATACGTAAAATAATTGTGATATAAATGCATCATTATAATCAAGTTGTACGCGAATATTTTCTTCAGTGTTGAAAATACTGAAATGTGATGCGACTATAAAATCCTGGTGTGACACGTGCGGAACTTTTTCAAGTACTCGCGATAATATTATAAAATAGTTTAGTTATATACTTTTCATGGCGAAATTATGTATACTTATCACTGATAAAGATCCGTGCTGCTTGATACGGTACATATTATCATGTTGTACCGTATAGCTGCAAAGTCGTTACTTCCCTTTTTTTATCAAAAAGAGAATGACTACCCAAATGGCATAACTTATATGTAAAAACCACACATTACGCACACATATTCACAAATTTTACAATTTCGAACTTTATATGCCTCGAAATGCTCTCGTACTTCGATAATTTTAGCAATAAATACGAACACGAAATAAATAATTCGTACACTACATTTGATTTAGTTACTTTCATTTTTTTTCTGAACAATTTAAATTACTCGTAATTACCTTTTCTCACAACATTTATAAAATACTATTCGTTATTTACTAATTCAAAATTAATTTAAGTTAAACCACAATAATTAAAATTAAAAAAAATACGAAAATTTGGAATACTAATGAATAAAGCTACCGTTTATTGGCATAACCTTTTTCATAAATATTTACTACTTGTTAATATTTATTTTACTTATTTTTCCTTAGATTCTTATATATAGCAAGTTTTCTCTACCTTCGAATTAATTATCGGTTAGCCCAATCTTTTTAAATAGTTCATAATTAAGCGAATGATTATATGATATTTTTATAAGTATTTAAAAAGATTGTGATAACCGATAATTAATTCAAAGTTATATAGAAACCTTACTATAAAGCTAATAAAGTACAGACTTCTATTCAAATTTTTACATATAAGCCATCCGTTGTCAATCACAAAACATACAGCTTGAATATCGTTTAAGCCGTATACACAAGCTGACTTGAATCTATATAGTGTAGATATATTGAACGCAAAAAATCAAATTCCTTATTGATTCCTACTCAAAGTTCACTCGATCCCACCCTATACACACGGCGAATAGATCCTCCACCTCACGTTCTCCACTATAAATCACTTCACCTCTCAAAGAAAACCCCGAAGCTCATAGCTCATACTACACGAAAAATAGGCAAATCGAGTAGCGGGCAAAAATAGATTTCTCCGAACTCGAAGAAAAACATCCCCCTCGCGAGTGTTTTGATCGACCTATAAAAACATGTAAAACGATATCGCGGCGCGCATCGCATGAACAAAGGGATCGCGCGGTGTCAAGCCGCCTCGAGTTCAATGCACTCGAAACCGTAAGCGGAGAACGCACAACCATACACACACACATACGCACGCGCGCGTGGCGCACACATTATACACACGATGATGTATAAAAAACGTATAAGAGAGCACATACGAAAGTGACGCATTTGCGATCAAACAGCCACTGCATCGCGGTGCGAAAGAGGAGAAGATACTGAAGCTATCCAGTGCCAATGACAAACGCCCAGGGCCTCGTCATCGTCGCCTGACGCCGTCGTCGTAGTCGTCGTAGTCGTCGGAAGTGAGAAAGTGAGAGGGAGTAGGACGACGACGATAGAGAGAGCGAGAGAGAGAGAGAAAGATGCTGCACGTGAGAGTGAGCCAACCGCTGCTCTGTGCATCGGGAGAGAGATAGAGAGAGAAAGAGAGAGAGAGAGACTGGGATTGGGGGTGGCTGCCTGCCGCCGTCAGTCGGACGGCTGCACGCGATGGACCGTGACACTTGCACATACCTACTCTCTCTCGCTCTCTCTCGCTCGCTCGCTTGCTCGCTTTTACCTGCACACGAGCAGCGTATAACTATATACTCTTTCATTTTTGCTCATATGCAGCGACGGGATTGAGAGAGAGAGATAGAGAGAGAGAGAGAGAGAGAGAGAGAGAGAGAGAGAGGGAGGGAGGGATGATCGCCCTCTGTGACCCGTGTCGCCAACACGAATCCACTCCTGCTTCTGATGTACGTCTGTGTGTGCCAGTGTTCACGAGAGGATATCGGTGTGTGTAACCTTCCAGTCCGCCACATTATTGGAGAGCAACTTGTGTGTGTGTCTCTCTCTCTCCCTCGCTTTCACTCATTCTCTCTCTCTCACTTCACATTGATTGGACAAATCAGAGGGCCTACTAGATATATGTATGTACCGAGTGTGAGTGAATATTTGTGTAGACGAATGTGTACATATGTATATATATATATATATATTCGGGTTGCGATGCGCGAGTGGCGAACTACATTCTGTCTTCTTTGCTCTCTTGGACAATCGCGTTTGCGTTTATTATTTTCCCTCTTCTATTTGCGTTCGTTGGGAGAATACAGGCCTTTTTGTTGCTCTCTCCCTTCGTTTACGTTCTATCATTCGTCGTTGTGCGCCAGTCATGTGATTCATCTGTATACATTTTCGGTTTATTGGTTACCCGTCTTTTTTTCCTAACCGGTTTCTGCTTTTTTTTACCTATCTCTCTTCTGGTTTAATTAAAGTGTGCGTGCTGCATTGTGTTGTTCTCTTTTTTTTTGTCGCGAACGGTCATCTCATTGTGTTGCCGGAAAGACTACAGACTCTGTTATTTTAAATATTTTATTGAGGGCACGTTTGGTTTTATGCAATGAGTCGTTATCAACTTATATAAATATATATGTGTAAATGGCATGATCTTATTCAATATTCATTTGGAAAGTGTCATGTGAAAAATGAGCATAAACAATGTCGTAGAATTATAAGTGATAAATTATTCATCGCCATAATTATTATT